>JAAGWI010088673.1:463-15300 GCA_012274505.1 Galium porrigens var. tenue
ATATAGAAGTTTATCTTCATTAAAAATTGGTTGATCATCCATCAAGAAAAGTTTCATTCATTGTCAAGCAATATTCGTGTCCAGTCATCAAGTAGTATTCAAATATTGATCGAGCATTACTTAATGAAATTTGACTAAATTTATATAAGACTAATAATTTTTTGATAAAATTTACGTATCGAGTATACCTTATACTCTTTCCTTTTAGGACTCGATTTTGAGATGTTATTCATACATTTTTTCACATCAAACCATTATTAAACTTGACTTTAATATTTATTGCGACTCTTCTCATATATCGACTTTAAAATCGTAATAATATAGAATAAATGTTCAAAATCACCCAATATATTCGCATAAATAGGGTTCAATTTCAACTTCCTACCATATTCATGCTATGGTTATTATGATTCCAAAGTTAGAGTAGGCACAGTTTGAGATCGGCATGCTGCTCTTATACTAGGTAAAAGAGAAAACCCTAACTGAGTAGAGAGTATGTATAGTGCAAAATGGTGCATATGTAAATAGAAACAAATCTAAACCTCGTAGATACATCGTACTTAGTCTGACTCTTCAATTCTAACAGGGTAAGTATGCTTGTGATATTTTCAGAGGGCTAATATAATTGACGTCACCCCCAATTTCCACGCCATTTGTACATTATTCTCAGCTTCTCAACAACTCGAGTGATCCTTTTACCTTTTACTAATCATACTCTTTATCGGTCGTTCGTTGGTGCCTTGCAATATCTAAACATTACTTGTTTGGATTTATCTTTTGTAGTTAACTCGGTTGGTCAGTTTCTACAAGATCCTCGTGATGACAATTTTGCGGTTGTAATAGTGATACCCTTTGTAATAGTGATACCCTACATTATGGTTTGTCTTTTTAGTTCTGCCGGTTCTTCTAAGTTTTGGGATAGTGTGATTATGACTAGGCTCATTGTCCTTCATATTTAAATTGGGTTAACGTCAGTCATACTAACCGTTAGAAAAATATTGTTAGCATACTTAGTTTGTTAGGATTGAAGAGTTAGATTATGTACTGTTTATCTTTAGGGTTTAGGGATAATTACCTATGTACCTTTTGTACTCTATTTTGTTATATAGTGTATGCAGACTTCATATTCAGCTAGGATTTTCCCTCTCATAGTAACCACAAAATTTGATTCATGCGATTGATGTTTATGAAAATGAAAACCATATATATGTAGATGTAGAGATGTTAATCGAGAGATTAGGGCTTAACCCATTATAAATTGAAAAATAGAATAATATTTATACTTTTTACATGATCAAAATTATACAATTATTTATAGATAGATTCGATGTAAAATTTTCTTTTTATAATCGTTATAAATATGAAATCAACATAACACCGTCAAATCTATCTTGAATTAAATTTTCTCAACTGAATATAATATTGTAAAGTATATTTTGGTATAATAGATTTGACCATCGCTCGTTTGGATTTAACTTTTGCTGTTTTTTCGTTGGTCGGTTTCTACAAGATGCTCGTGATGACCATTTGCGGTTGTGACACATACTCTCAGTTATGTCATTGATACCCACCATTTTGCGGTTGTGACACATACTCTCAGTTATGTCATTGATACCCACCACTATGGGTTGTCCTTTCTCGTTCAGCTAATTCTTCTTAAATTTTGGGATACTCCGATGATGACTAGGCCCACCGTCCTCCATGTTTTAATCGGGTCAACGTTAGTCATACTAGCCATCAGAAGAATATCCCTAGCATATTTAGCCTGTTAGGATTGAAGAGTTACACTATGTACGTTATATCTTTAGGGTTTAGGTAATGTGTATTTACATATGTACCTTTTGTACTTATTTTATACTATACTCTGCAGACTCTCTATTCAGTTAGGATAGTCCCTTTCACAATAACCACAAATTAACGAGATTTGACATTTTAAAAAAAAATCACAAATACTTAACCCACTCCAAATCGAAAATTAGTATAATATTTATACTTTTACATGATCAAAATTATGCCATTCGCTAAATATTCTTTTTTATAATTTAAATTAAACAGTTTGTATACTAAACATAACAGTGTCGAATCTATTTTGAACTAAATTTCCTAAAATGAATATAATATTGTCGAATCTATTCCAATATAATTATACAATTCAATATAAGATTCGAAACTAGACATATCATTGTCAAATCTATTTCCAAATAAATTTCCTAAATGAATACAACATTGTATTCGTCGAATCCATCTCAAAATAAATTTCCTAAATCAAATATAAAATTAGGAAAATAACAAATAAGGTAAGGAGCGTGTTTGAATTCGCAGAATCATCCTTATTTATTGATGAAAGGTAAATTAAAATTCAATGAAACAAAATCTATTTCACTAATTCAATTACCTATTACGAGTATTCATTTCCGTCACGTCAATAAAATCACCCGCTTGTAACCCAAGTGACTACTATTTCAAACCCCGCACTTTCTCCACACCCAATCAGATCCCGCCACGTCACTATCATTTTGTTCGGTCCGCCCCTCTAATCCCATTTTTATTTTTTCCCTTTCTTGCAATTTTCAAACTCGACCGTCCTCAATAAGAACACACACAGAGCACCGAAAACACTCACACACAGCACCGAAAACACTCACAGCCTTTTCGACTTCCAAGCTGCGAGCTTCTTCGACGACGTCGTGTTCGGAATTGAAGCGGAGCTAGGGTTTTGCCTGCATCTCCGGCGGTGGGTGGAGGTTGGTTTGTAGTGGAACCCTAGAAATTAGGGGAGTAGAGATTGGTATGATAAGGTGAGGATTCGTCTCCGGATGGAGGGAGGTAGCGTCTCTAGACTTACTTCTTCTGGTACTCTTCAAATTCCTCCACGCGTTTGCGTTATCAATTTGCATTTATCCTTCTTACAGTGACTGATTGAATGCATGTTGTCGAATTGGGACGAATGTGTGTGCTCTGTTTGAAGTGTTGATTTTTCTGTTTCTGTGATGGAGAAGAATTGTTGGGATTTTGCTCCCTTGTGTTTTCTCTCTGTTTGTTTCTATGCTGATTCTATTGCATTTGGAGATGATTGCATGGTTGGAGCATTTCAGCAGATTTGTGGTTCATTTTTATATTTTCTGGCTGCTTTTGTAAAAAGGTTTCGACTTTGAATGAATTATGGTGAACAATGGACTTTTGGGTATAGGAATGTATCAAGATTGCATTTTTTCTCCTTTTACACCAGCTTGTAATGAGGGAGAGGGTTTAGTATGGTTAACCTTAGCTACCGTTTAGTGGTAAGGTTGCAGGGGAGGAGGTTACCTTTCTTAAATGGTTGTTCTGGACTTAATGATTATGGTATGTTTGAATCATGTTGTGCATGGATTTGTGATTTGATTTTTGGCGCGGTATTAATCGCTCATGCAGTTCTAGGTTGATTTGAACCTTATTTGTGGTCTTGAATATTTTTTACGGTAATGTTAGGTTTAAATAATGGCTTGTCGGTTAGGTTCTTTTTATTTTTATTTTCGTCGACTCAATTTTATTGTGGTATGTGGCTCTTTCATTAAATTAATGGAAAAAGTTTCATTTTGGAAAAGTAACATCCAAAATCGATCATTAACCATTATATTCCCCCTAGTGACATAAGGTTATCATGCACCGGCAGTGTTTCGAAACTGAGACCTCGTTCAACGTTTGCTTAAAGCCAAGACCCGGGTACCAATAGGAGCCTTTGGTGGTCAATACAGTTTCAGAAATGTATTATTTTGGGTCATTTCATATTTGAACTTACACCACCACTGCCCGCAGCTTTCTTCCCTAAACTTCTATTACATAAATTCTCTCCCTAGAACTAGTGTCAATATATTAACAGATTCTAATCCACCCAATACCCGATCACAGTAGAGAACTCAGAATCTTATTTTAGTCCTCACTTTCTTCATAGAACGCCTAATTCGTGGGCGCTAGTAGTAACAATGTTTGGAGTAGTTATATTTATTTGTAAACTCTGACCCCACTAGCAACAAATTAAGAATATTGTAAAGTAGGATAATTTTCCGCTTTTTAACTATAATTATGATGTACATGCACCAAAGGTTATATGTTGGGATTTTTGTTGACATTAACTGATTTAAGGGAGAGAGTTTGAGAAAAAGTTTCTCTAAGGGTTTGACCGGATAAATGTAAATAAAATTATTGGGGAAAACTGATTTTCCTTTGAACAGTATTATTGTAAATTTCTTCCGTGGGGTAGGGTCTATCCGTCTTGACTAGAGCAAGTTTTTATAACTTCGACGATTAAATAAGAAAAAAGGTGTGATATCTGTTGTTACTAGTTAAAATGAATCTGGCATAACATTTATCAAGAATCGAACACATTTCGCTACTTGAGAAAAGTTAGGCTCTCTATCAATATACATTGAAGTCATGACTACCTGGAAAAGTTTAGTTCTTAAATGTTAAGTTGTATTATGGAATATCAGACTGAAGGATTTAAAATAAATAAAATTCCCCTTAGTTTTTTGTTTCCACAATTTGAAAAGGCAGCTCCTCACTGTCAAAGATCCACTTATTGTATGCGTGTCAGACACAATTCTTGTCTCTATGAATGCTCTACTCTTTATATTGAGGTAGTTGAGATCTCTGTGACACATGGCTTCATGATTACTTTCTAAATCAGTATTAATGCCCCATCTCCTGATACGAGAACTGATATTATTTTCAATGTGCATCTGGAATTATGTGTAAAGACGAATTTCCTCTATTTTTTGTTTTTTTGTTTTTGGCAAATAGTTGTGTACTTTCTGATTGATGAATTCTTTCTTACAAGGTGTTTCTTTTAAAGGACATGTAGTCCCGGCAATCACATAACCTCATCTCCTTGATTGTTCTTTTGCTTCTTAGGGATATACCAATGGACAATGATGACAATGATTACCAAGGCTCGGGTATTCACTTAGTTGGAGAAGAAAGCTCTAAGGTTTCTCCTGCTCTGCGTTCATTCACTCTTCCCAAGTTTGATTTTGATGTGGGGCAACTAAGATTTGACAATTTAGTTGAGAACGAAGTTTTTCTCGGCATACCAAGTCAAGAAGATAATCACTGGATTGAGGACTTTTCTCGAGGGGGTAGTGGATTAGAATTTAGCTCTGCTGCTGCAGACTCGTGCTCCATACCTAGGCATAACAATGTTTGGTCCGAGGCAACTTCATCTGAAACTGTTGAAATGTTACTGAAGTCGGTTGGTCAGGAAGAAATGGCCCCTGTAGATCCTCCTGTTCAGCATTCTGATGGTTGTGGTGAATTACCTAGCTTAACAAAGCAAATGGATGGCAAAATAGACAACAGTAAAGATGATAATACTGTAGTAGGCCCCATTGAGGCTAAAGTGGAGCTTTCTAAGGCAAATAAGAGTTCAGACACAGATGATGCTCTGGATATATGTATGGCGGAAGCACAACAGGTTGATGTTTCAGCTTCTGGACCGCCAGTTACTTCTAATGATACAGTTAGCCAAGATGTAACGGACGTTAACATGCAAACGTCTTGCGATGATGGTAAAATGGAATCTGTTTTTGTGAATGAAACTTTGAAGGAGATCAAAGATGATTCTTCTACAGCTGATATTGAAGTTCCAGATGCTGGAATTGTGCAAGATGCTACTCCAATTCAGAAGACAGATGAGCAGGTTGGGGTGAGTGATGTGTATCATGAAAGTGCAACCAATATGGACCTTGATGCAAAAGATGTTTCCCCTGTTATTGAAGATGTTGATAATTCAGATGATGCATGTTCTGGTGACCTCCCCAAGGATGCATCAAGTGTGGAAAATTTGGGGAAATCTGCAGGCGAAATTACAACCAGCAATATTCAGGAGGCTTGTGGTTCAGAACTTGCAGGAGATTACGATATTACAACTAGGGAAGGGCACTGTGAAGAAAAGGTATGTTCCTTGAACTCAGGGTGACAAATTTTTACTGCCCTTTTCTAAATCTATGAATAACAATAAACAGCTAATCTGCAGATTAATACCACAGTGATTGCTAACTGGCTTAACGGCTGTAGTCTTTGTATTTTACTTTTATCTGAAGAGAGAATCTGATATACAGATGTCTTATGTGCAGGGTGTTTCTGCTGATGAAGATAACAATTCTGGATTTACTCAGCAACCAGGCACTGAGACTTCAATCATTCTTGTGCAGTCCCCGAGTCTGTGTGGTACTCCTGAATTTTCCAAGCTGGCTGGGCAAGCCATCACCCAAGATGATGATCTTTCTGTTATTAAGCAGCCTTCTTCTTCTTCTTCCGCTGGAGATGCTGGGGGTGTCACTAGGGCGAGCTTGGAGGATACAAATGAAACTTCTGCCATCCATGGAGAGCACACCAATGCTCCAGATCTCGTTCCGTCTCATACAGAAGCTGGTTCTGCAGATATACTCGAAGAGCTCTCTTCTTCTCATGATGGTGGTGTGCATGGTGTCTTGGTACATGATAATGTGGCTGAAGACCTACCTTCCGATTCAAGTAAGCTGGACCATGATTCTGCTGGTCCACTTGACGGTGGGAAGATAGCTGAATCACCTTTAGGTGATGTTACTGAAGCAAAGCTCAAGTCTACTGATGCACTAGAAAATGATGGTTCAAGTAAAACCGAGAAGGGTAGATTTGATATTGATATTCTTAGTTATTGTGTCTTATATTCCTCAGTATCAAGTGCTATTTCCTTTACATTGCTGATATTGCTTGGCAGAATCAAATTTTGAGGTGAAAGAGACCAGCAAGATGTCACCAAATACTGTTGAGAGTTGCCCCTCTGCAGCAGTTGTGTGCCAAACTGTTGAGAATTCACTATGCCAAACTGTTGACTCTGGAGGCCAAGTAGCTTTATTAGATAGCACTAATGAGGAGGTAGTACCTTTGGTTGATAATCAGTCTGCTAATTCAGTCGAAGAAACATCTGATGCAGCAGTCAATGTGGAGCAAGCAGTTCATGAAACTTCTGTTGAGCCCTCTGATGCCAACATGGATGAATGGGTAGAAGACACCGAAATCCACAAGCCTGAGCCTGAGGAACGACCGACCGGAAATAATTTTGTAGCTGCATCATCTGGAGTTTCAGGTTTAATTTAATTTCACCTTTTTATTTTTGATTTGCTACTGATTTGTGGGGTTTTGATACTTCCAGATGAGGTTAATCAATCAACTTATGATTACATGTCAAGCAGTTATATTTGAAGAATTTAGGTCTTATATCCTCTTTTTGGTGTAGAGTGCTTGAGGATGCATTTTAAAAGCATGCTTACCTAATATCTTGGAACTTCCATCTGAAACTGCTACTTCATGTGCTTGCAGGTGGAGGCACATATGCAGAAAATGAAATACCCAATACCACGTCTGAAGAGATTGATGAAGGTATTGGTCTTTCTCAAATGGATACTGGTCTTTCTAAAGAAGAGAATATTCCCATCTCCAACAGCCAAGAATTGGTCGCTGGCAAGGATCCAGCGGGTTTCATGCCTCAACCTGAAGGTGTGAAAGTTGCACCTGAAGAAGAGAAGAGCTTTACATTTGATGTCAGTCCCTCAGCAGGCATTCCTGAGGAAAATAGTCCGCAGTCAACTACCCAAATTAATACTCAGAAAATATCGATGGTATGTCTTTAGATCAAGCCAAGTCTCGTTTGCTCCATTGACTTGCTTGTGAAATTCCTTTTTACCTTTTTATTTTCTTTTTTCTCCCATAAAACAATTTAGTTTTCAGTTTTCACATCTATTTCTTATGAACTGTAAAGGTTCTGGATGGATCCCCTTCGACACCTTTGAGTAGCCAAAAAGATCCTGAAGTTGTGCAGGATATTTCTTTCGGAATTCAACAAACACCTGGGAAAGGTGGGGCTTCCAAAGGTAAAGGTGCCTCACAGAGAAAGTCAAGACGTGGCTCTGCAAAATCTGGGAAAGAAAATGCTAAAAAAAGAAATAGTAAGGAAACAGTCCCAGTATTCACAGGCTCACCAGGAGGTGGTCAACTCCTGCAATTAGATGTTGGAAGTGTTGGAGGAGTTGGTGATAAGAAAGGTGTGGTTGTTTCTGCTCCTGGTTCCAGCTTACCTGATCTGAATAGCTCAAGCCAAACATCTCTACTATTCCAGCAGCCTTTTACAGATCAACAGCAAGTACAATTACGGGCACAGATTTTTGTTTATGGCTCCCTTATGTGAGTACTGTATCTTTTGAATTTTCTTGGGCTGGACATATTACACGCTTCTGTGTCACATCTAAAAGAAGTATTGTTGCTCACTGTTCATTAATTTTATCAAAGATTATGATCTGGTGAAAAACATCATAAAGTTGATTTGTTTGAAAGTTATTTTCTTTTTCGTTTGATTGCATGATAAACTTGATTTTGGTTTCTCTGATGATACTCCCAGCCTTCTTTCTCAAGGTTATTTAGTATGTACATTTGGGTTTGCATAATCCTGTTTGAAAGCATAAACTACTTTTCTTGTGGCAATGCATGAACTAATTTCTTTTGACAATGCATGACCTATTTTCTGCTGCATTTAGCATCTGTGTTTGGCTATTATTCTAGTTAATTTACTCTTCTTCAAATCTCGCTGAGGCAGACAAGGGGTAGCACCTGATGAGGCTTGTATGATTTCAGCATTTGGAATATCTGGTTAGTTTACTTGTTTATTTTCTTGCAACATGTTGTGAGCCATGAACTATCATATGACCGGTTGAGTTATGTTTGATAGACGGAACAAGAAGCTGGGAACCAACATGGCGAGCATGCTTGGAAAGGCTTCATGGTCAAAAATCCCATCCTAGGAGCACCGAGACTCCTATACAATCAAGTACAGGTAATCAATCATTTTGTTTTAGCTTATGCTTGTAGACTTTATTGTCACTTTATTGAATTCAAAATCACACTATAGGTTCTAAAGCTTTGGAACGGTCAAATAAAAAAGGATCTAGCCAGATTAAACTTCTTTCGACACCTGTTGGTCAAGCAAGCAGCAACAATACCCTCTCTCCAGCTAATCCTATGATACCTCTCTCCTCACCATTGTGGAACATATCCACACCATCTTGTGATGCTCATATGCCTGGCAACTTAGGCAGAGGTGCTGTTGATTTTACAGCACTGTCTCCTGTGCATCCCTATCAGGCACAGACACCAACTGTCCAGAATTTTTCTGTGAATACAAGTTCTTGGCCGTCACAAGGCCTCCCCCTGAGTTCTTGGGTTTCTTCGACACAAAGTTCACCTGCTGAAACTCGATCATCTACTCAGTCTGTGACAGAGGCTCAACTATTAACTCCTATCATGGAATCGTCTGATGTGGCAAAGACAAGTACCCAAGGCCAATATTCTACTGAGAAAAGATCTAGAAAACGGAAAAAATCTTCTGTTGGCAAGGATGTTGGACAGAGTGCGTTGTCTTTGGCTCTGACTGGAACTACTTCTGTCCCTATGACAGCTAGTGATGTGCACCAAGGTATATTGAATGGACAAAATGACACAGCAGTTATATCTCATACTCCTATAACAAGTCATTTTTCTACATCCGTTGCCGTTGCCACCCCGTCCAACTTTGTGTTGAAAAGTAGTTTGGATAAATCTCTTGCAGCTCTACCTCCAGTTACCTCCATGGATCACACTATACATGAAAATTCAAGGCTCTTAAAACCAGAAGATGTTGCAAAAGTTGAAGAGGCCAAGCTACAGGCCGAAGAGGCTGCAGGACATGCTGCTATAGCTGTTACTCATTGCCAAAATGTGTGGTGTCAGTTAGACAAACATAAAAATTCCGGGCTGATGTCAGATGCTGAGGCCAAGGTAGCATCTGCTGCTGCTGCCATAGCAGCTTCTGCATCTATTGCTAAGGCGGCGGCTGCAGCTGCTAAAATTGCATCTAATGTTGCTCTTCATGCAAAGCTGATGATTGACGAGACATTGGTTTCTGATGGAACTCAGAATTCTACACAAGCTGACTCAATAACTTTTCCTGGTCTTACAAATGTGGGAAATGCCACTCCTGCATCCACCCTGAAGGTCGGTGATGGTAATATTGGTTCCAGTTCAATCATTTTTGCTGCGAGGGAAGCTGCTAAGAAAAAACTTGAGGCTGCTTCAGCTGCCTCAAGGCATGCTGAGAATGTGGAAGCCATGGTTAAAGCCGCAGAGTTGGCAGCAGAAGCTGTTTCACAAGCTGGAAAAGTGGCTGCCATGGTTGATCCTTTGCCAATAGCAAAATTAGTAGAGGCTGGCCCGGAAGGATATTTAAAAGATTCTGACTTTCCTTCCGAACAGGGTGCCAAATCAAACAATACACTCGGAAATATTTCCGACAACAGTAGAGTTCAGGAGGTGTCTGATGCTGTGATGGATCAATCGGATAGACCATTTGATAATGAGTTGCATATTAGAGATCAAGTAACGTCACCTTTATCAAAGGAGATGCCCATGAAGCTGGTGGAAGACCAAAAGGAGGGGGATAAAGAAATTTCCGCACCTATTACTCGTGGCGGGAAGGACCTAAGAAGCCGAAAGAAGTACAAATCGTCTGATTTGAGTAAGACTTCAGGTGTGGTTTCTGAATCAGAGACTACATTGAAGCCTTCTGCCTATGAAAATGTTGCCAACTCTAAAAAGGATAACGGTGGCATAACAGAAGGTTGCCTCGTTGAGGTATGTAATTCTTTAATTGTTTTGAGATTCTGTATTGGATTCAACTATACCGATGCAATGTTTCTTTACACCATTTAGTTCATGTAATTTCTGTTTTGTCAGGGCATCTGATATGATCATATAGCATGATATGCACAATACATTTTATCGGGCCTTTTGTTTTATAGGTTTTCAAGGACAATGGGGACTTTACTGGAGCCTGGTTTTCTGCCAACGTACTTAGTCTGAAGGGAGGAAAAGCCTCAGTATCTTACACTGATTTAGGATCTAATGAAGGTAAGCTATCTTTGTAGTTTATTAGAGCCTGATATGCATGATGCAAGTTGGCAATTAAAATGAAACCTAAGTAGGAGAAGAAACAAGTATTTCTTTTGTCAGTTAGAGATTTCTGTTTAACGACATGTATTAGGAAGGTTGGTTTGAGTGGGATGACTGTAAAGGGAGTAAAATAAAGCTCACTGATTTGCATTTCATACTGTACCATTGTTATTTTAAACACTGGACCCTTAAAAATTTTCCTCACGTGCTATTGGTATTTTGTGAGGAGGCATTAACTGTGCTGGTTTTAAGGAAACTCTATCTTGATGTATAGCCATTTCTTATGGAACTGGTTCACTAAGGCACAACTGTGATATTACAGGTAACCTTAGTATCAATCTTTTACCCTATTCTTGTTTTGATCTGTCTAGCAGGATCTGAAAAGCTGAAAGAGTGGGTCCCTCTTGGAGCAGAAGGCAATAAACAACCAATAGTACGGCTTGCCCATCCTTTAACTACCTTGTCCTTTGATGGGCCAAGAAAGAGACGAAGAGCAGACACGAGAGATTTTACCTGGTCTAGTGGAGATAGAGTTGATGCCTGGATAGAAAATGGGTAACCTTCTCAATCCTTAGATTTCCCCCCATCCTTATGGATTTATATGGTGCGTCTTTTGTTTCATCTGGAAATAAGTTGGTCTCCTCTCATTTTTCTTTGTAATAACTACTGCATTTTCTAGTTGAGATGGCATACCATGTGGCTGCTCTCTTGGCAAGAGTTATTGTGCTTCTGCAAAATTTTCTTGAAAATGTCTTGTCAATGGAACTTTTTTTTCTCTGACAACTGTGTAGTATGGCAATTGGTGTGAGCACCATTCATTTCTCATTTTTTCCCTTTCCAATATGTTTCAGCTGGCGTGAAGGAGTGGTTCTTGAAAAGAACAATAAGGATGAGACCACATTGAGCATTCACTTTCCAGGTATCTCTCTCTCTCTCTCTCCCTCTCTCATGTGTTTGATGTAATTTAGCTGTTCGTGAGACGTAATGATGTTGCCTCGTCTGTGTAGCGCAAGGGAATACATCTTCTGTCAGAGCATGGCATCTGCGGCCAACACTTGTTTGGAAGGATGGAGAGTGGATCGAATGGTCAACTTTCAGAGAGTCTTCGAAGGTTGTAATTCTTGTAACATTCATTCTTGTATATATGGTTACAATATCGTGTAACTGACAAATTTATTTTGTGAGTTTCAGGGAGATTCACCCCAGGAGAAGCGACTAAAGCTGGGAAGCCCTCCTATTGAAGGCAAAGGGAAGGGAAAATTGTCAAAAAACACAGATACTGCTGAAACACAGATACCGCTTCCCTTATCTGCTAACGAGAAGGTATTTAACATGGGTACCAGGAACGAAAACAAGCCTGAGGGACTTCGAACAATGAGGTCTGGACTGCAGAAAGAAGGGTCTAAAGTGATATTCGGGGTTCCTAAGCCTGGGAAGAAGAGGAAATTTATGGATGTTAGCAAGCATTATGTCTCCAGCAAAGATAATACTCCAAATGATTCTGACAAGTTAAATAAGAGCATGATACCTCAAGGATCAGGAACATCTCGCCCCTGGAGGAATGCTTCTAGAGTTGACCCAAAGGAGAGGCAAACTGCTGAGTTGAACAGACTGAAGACTGGGCTTAAGTCTGGAAGGCATCCTAACCTGTCTACTAGATCATTGCCTCGAAGGGATAATTCTAATGCATTACTTGGCAACGGCAACAGTGGATCAACTCAGCAGAATCGGGCTGAATTTGTTTCTTCTTCCAACAATGAAGAGGCCACTGAAGAAGAAGCACCATTGTCTTCACAAGTAACGCGCTCTGATGCTCCAAAGAAGGCAGCAGGGACGAGTGCCAGAACTGAGCGGCTGACGAGAGGAAGGCTTACTACTCCTGCTCCTGTGAAGTCAAGCAAAGTGGAGGCTAAGGAAAAACCAGTTCCCGAACCTACCATTGAACAACCCCGAAGGTCCAATCGCAGGATTCAGCCAACTTCAAGAGTAAGTTCTTGAATTTCAACTTTTAAAATTTTCCTTCTGATATTACCCTTGTCATGCAGAGTAGCTTCAGCATGGAAGTTTAGCTTAGCTTTTACAATTATATTCTGCTGTGCATGCATGTACATACCAAGGCTTGATTCTTGTTCAACTATCTTATTACATTTAGTTTCTTGGGGGTTTGGAAGTTACACGGTCCAAGTTTACTTGCTATTAAGATTTTGAACTTGAATTTTGTTATGTGTAGCTTTTGGAAGGATTACAGAGCCAACTCACCATCTCCAAGTTTCCATCGTCTTCTCATGACAAAAGCCAGAAAAACCGTGGAATATCTAAAGGTAACTTAACATCTACATCCATTTGTGCTTGTTTCTCAGGTTTTGGATTTGAATTCATCTGACCTATAAACACTTAAAACCACGTAATGAGCACAAGGGATCTGAACCCTTGGTATCTATTTCTCGACCTGACATTTCTGCCTCTAATAACGTGACAGGGAATCACTAGTTACAAGTTAATAAAGGAATTGGCGTTCAAAGGGATCAACGGTGATGCATAAGTTATTGTTCGCAGAATTGATTTTTCTGGGGATTTACAGGAGCTTAGAAGAGTCACCTGGTTCTTTGATGTAAAATTTAGTTAGTAACTGTTCATAGTGATTCCAGCTTACAGAAGCTATGTTAGTTGTAACAGTGACTCTGTAAATCATACTTTGTCCGGTAGTCTCTTTTTATCAGGAGTTCTTGAGGATATTTTCGGGTCCCGCTTTGGATCATTACTTTGGTTATGGAAAAGTGTTGTCAACTGTTTTAAGGAGAATTTAAGTGGCTAGCTGTTTTCATATAAATCTTGAATCTCAACTTTTTATATGTTTTTTTAACATAATTAAAATTAGAGTTTTAGCCGTTTTAGCCGTTTTAGGGCACTATGCAGAGGTTGCAAGAATTCTTTTCATGGAGAAAACAAAAAAATGTTTTAAATGATTATAGGTCATGTTCTACCAAGTTTTTTATAAAAAATTAAATAGAAATTATCTATAAATTACTGAAAATATATAATATTTTTTAATTAAAACCACCAAAGGTGGAGAAAATTTTGTTGGGCTCTCTACACCAATAAAAAGCCTTTTAGGTTATAAACTGTGTTGGAGTTTGTACAAATTGAGGTCCAATAGTCTATACAAATGATCATAAATATGAACTAGAAAATTATCTCAATTGTTTCCATGAAATGAAATGTAATCAGTTGGTATCAATTAGAAAACTACCAAGTTTATATCTTTGCTGAACCGAATTGAAGATAAATTTATTATGAAATAGTAACATTATGAAATTGTATTTTTTGTTGAACTTGGCTGATTAAAAATGTCAAAAGTTGGCTTACTTCACTCTAGTTAATCTAATATTAATTTAGCTTTGTGCTCGCCAACATATACTCCCTCCGTCCCTTTAAGATGTGTCCAATTTCTTTTTAAGTCCGTCCCAAAGAGATTTACCCAAATTATTTTTTGGCAAAAAATTATAATATAACTATTAACCTTCTCTCACATACTTCAACAATCATACCATACACATTAGTGCCACATCAGCTTTATTAAAAATTGTACCAAAAGTAATTGATCTCATCATAGGGGACGGATGGAGTATAAAGTTTAGTATCAAACAAAAAAATGAATAAAATATAACAATTTTTCTTAATTGACTAGGGCCACTCCCCTTCTACCATCGTCATCTTTCTCCATCTTAAAAAATGTGAATCGCTATATCTCGCCCTTTATTTTACTGCTTACGCCCTGTATTTTGTACGAAAATGTATTTAATTTATATTTTTATTTATTTATTTCAGAAAACAAATTTAAA
>JAAGWI010088735.1:0-10397 GCA_012274505.1 Galium porrigens var. tenue
AGTGGGGTATATGTTTCTATCCAAGGCCAAGTAGCCGCGAATGGTCCCGAATCTCTCCATTCTGATTCTAGTATCTTCCTCCCTTTCGCCTTTTCTAAAAAGAAACCCTGCATTTCCTCATTCCTTCTCCAGGTGGCATCATTCACAGCACAATATAGCTGTACTGCCACTTGTAGTATGTGAAACATGTTGGGGATGTTCTCCAACAACTTCTGAAACAACACATCGTCCCTCAACTCATTTATAAATCCACTGATCACCGCCTTCTCCTACTATTTCCTGTTGGCCACCTTCATACTGTCCTCCATATACCTCCTATAGTACTCCATAGGTCCTTCGGTGACCTTCTGTCTGGCAGCCAGAAGCTCTGCCAATTGCCTACCCTCATTCTTCAGCTGGGAAACAATAAGGCTTTACAAAAATCATAGTAATCCCTCAAGATTTCCCTCGGCAGGGAGTCAAACCATGACAAAAAACTTTCTCTTAGGTAGCAACCCAGCATCTTACATCGTAAAGGCTTGGGAATGTCCCTTGACTTCATCAGGTTCTGATAAGTCTAGATGAATTCTTCTGGGTATGTCTCCTCATTGTACGTGAGGATGCCTTCAGGCACTCTCATACCCGATGGCCATAGATATGTGAGTATGTATTAGGTCCAGGGGGAAGACAACATTGCCCCATTCCTTCCTCCCAACTTGTCTAGCTGAGCCTCCGGAGAATTTAGATCGGGCACTGCATGATCTACCAACACCCAGGGTGAGTACATATGCATCATCCTATCGGGATCATGTGCATACAGTCCCCCATATTCTCAGGTGTGTCCAAACCCTTGGCTTCTCTGCATCTCCATGAATCCTCCTGGCTGCACTCCAAATCCTATGCCATATCCACTACTAACCGATGCTTCATATCTTCCAGTATACCCGACATAGATGGGGTGGCCATTCGCGCCCAAGTAATATCCTGGCATCGCTGACCCGGAGTCACCATTTGGTCCTAAGTGATACCCTGACATCGCTAAACCAGGGTACACATGATATGGGATGGCCCTTGGATGCTGTCCGAAGCTAGGGGAAATGATGGAGGCACCACGATTGAATTTACCGTTTACCTGACTTTATCTTCCACATTAATAACTACCCTCGGAAGGGCTGTCCTTGGTTGCACCTGAGGTTCTATATGATCCGAGATGGGTGCCAACAGAAGGTTGTATCAGAGCTGACTCTGACACCGAGGCCCGAGGCACATCCGCTCCCGAGGCTGGGACTTGCGACACTACAGGCCTTGAAGAGTGGCCCTTTTCTAACAACCACTACTGATACTCCGCCGCTCTAGCCTGTATGGATTCTAACACATCCCGATTCTCTGAACTCTCCTGTTCTCCTAACTCTCCTGTCTCTTCTGGTGTTCACTCATGCCTCCGCTCTTTGCGCATCTGCTCGCTGCCCGAGGGTGGCTGAAGTGGTGGTCCTCACCTTCTTGGGTCTATCAAGTTTCCTCTTTATCTCGATCACCATGAAAAACAAAGAAAAAAGGATGGTCCCGAATGTCGTGTCCCACCAGGCGTGCCAACTTGATACTGCACTACTGCTTCGGCCACCAGAGGGTCGGACCTCGGATTAGTGATGGCTTTGGACTGCGTAGGCTGAAAGACAGAACCCTTGAGTCACCCGAGGGTAAGTGCTCTGGGATGATGATGAGATGGAGGATTAGGAGAGGAAAGGTACTGTAACTCAAGGAGATGAGCTAGAGAGAATAGATTACATACCTTTGCAACTGATTTGGTGTGAGTATTTATAGTGATGGCTTGGCTAAGGGGCCAATCTGGTGACTCATCCGGAATGAGTCACTAATTTTTACCTTCGGGGAACAGGGAGCACGTGAGTTGTACCTTCATGTTCCCTGGGTCGGACACTGTAGCAAGTTCTCCCACAAGGAGCCAAACTAGCTGACGCCAGCTTCGTCCATCCGGGTGTCCGACCCAAATATCTGGGTCAGGCCCATGGATATGGGCCTAATCACCTATCAACATGTGTATTGAATTCATATTTAGGTTTTTCTGATTCCAGTTATTCATTTTTTATTCGGTTTTTATTTTTGGATTTTCGATCACTCCTAACTGTTAACGTTGTACCAAAAACCAAGTAGCATTACCGACTATTTCATGCTTAAATATACTTTTTAAATTGTAGTTTTTGGTTTGATCGCTTCCCCTTTGATATTACTCTCTCCATACCAGTTATTTCTACACACTTTTTAGTCAGTTGAATCTACACACTTTCCTCTTTATTAAAGTTTTAACAACACTAAATATTTAATACCCTCAACTCAACCACCAAAATATTATAATTCTCACTTTTCCATCCCATACACACACCTCCAGATTTCTACCCAACTACACGGTGTTGTAATAAATCTCAGGAGCCAAATCATCTTTGTTAGTTACGCAACCCCCTATATCTCCAAATCTCATATCTTTGCTCTCTCCAGCTACCGTAGTAGTTCGTGGCCGAGAAGTCGCTCTCAACACTCTATCCCCCAACCAAATTGGGTCATCACCGAAAACCCAACCGGTCGCTGCCATCATCACTGGCCATCTCTTCTTTCGCCATTTCATCCAGCCAATAGAATGGCTCATCATCCAAAACCGATCCCCGTTGCCGCTTGGATTATCTATAAACCCAAAACAAAATCCAAGCAAAATCTAATTCTATAAATAATTTTATACATAGAATTGTGTAGAGAATTCATCCCCACTTTGGAAATATTTGTCAAGAGTATTAGTATTGTAAAGGTATAGTGGTAGTGGGGCGGCCACAACGATGGCATTAGTGGCTGTTGGAGGGTACTGTGGTGGCTGGAAAGTTTAGGCAGTAGAGTGGTGGGTGAAGGAGTAAATGGCAGAAAATTAAAAAGGTAAAATTATCAATTCACATGTTTGAAAAAAATAGTTCCAGTTTATCTTTCTACATAAAGAGGTAGTCCAGAGAGAGTAGTAATAAATTGAGTTGATCCCAATATTTAGTTTGACAATCTTTAAAAAAATATAAATTTTGAAAAAATAAATTTTACCTTTAATTTTTACCACTAATTTAACATTTAATGGTTTAACCTCACGAAATAGTTATGCATTGTATCTTTTGAAAGAGTTTGTTAGCCAAAAGTGGTCAACAACATTAATTTGATGTACATTAATTAACAAATTAAATTATCAAAATCATATTTTGATAACATAGGCGCTTGGTTGTCAACATGAAAATCATATTTTGATAAAATCAAAATTTATTACCAATAATCTTAATTAAATTTGTGAACAACTGATAAGTCTCCTATAAATAAACCTAAGTTCAATAGAACTTCATCCCCAAAATATCATTGCTTTTGCTCTATACCACAACAAACAAACAAAAAACATGGAGAAATCGATCAAAATTGTTTTCTTGGCCTCTTTCATGATCTTTGCTTCCGGTACATCTCTTATACAATAAGTTTTATTAACTTTTCTTTTTTACATTTGTTCGGAACTTTGATTTATTTTTTTTTTTTGACAAACAAAAGTTGCACGAGGAAAGCAATCTTGCAATATCAGTTCAGATTGTCATTTGCATGATTGCCCTTCTTCTAAGCAAGTTTGCATCTACAACGTATGTGAATGTACGGATCCGGTTACTGCAGATCAAGGTTTGAAAAATTACTATTCAATTCATTTGATTAACTATTTCTCTCTCATTTCATCAGATCTTTATTTCACTTATTTGTTTCACGATTAATTTTTCATAGCCATTATAATTTAATTCATTTTACTTATTACCACGGGTTGAAATGTTGGACATTTCACATGAAAGCAATACTCTTTTCTTTGACCAAGTAAAATATTTATTATTACCTATGTTACTCATATTACTAATAAGGATAAAAACCTATCATTAAGATAATTTTTTACCCAAAAATTAATGAGTGGTAATTTTGCTTTGACCAAGCTAAACTTTCATTTCACATGTTTTAAATCACTAAAAAAATGAGTTTTAAATTTACAGTCTTGTTCTCCCCAATTATAAAATTGTATTTCATACTTTTTTTACTTATGGTACCATAATGCCATAGTTTCTTAACAAATATGGAAAATACTACATGATACCTTGTCAAAATACATTTAGTTTCAGATGTTTGTTATGTGTGATACTGATGATTGCAAACATTTAGGATCAAATGGAAACATGGCAGTCCGCGTCCCTGATGAAGATGGTCACCCACAATTTCCATGCGGATCTGGAGAAGGTTGTGCTTTACAGTGTAAACTTGAAGGCTACAAAACAGGACGATGCGATCTCGCCCAACGTTTTTGCACTTGTTACTACGTATGATGTATTATTAATTGATACAATTAATAAAAAATATAATTGATACAATCGTACAAGAGATTAAGTATAATAAGGTTTTTCCAGGTAATTAAGGGCTGAATTTATCTATACTAAGTATGATGTATTAATAATTGATATAATTAATAAAAAATATAATTGATACAATCGTACAAGAGAATAATTATAATAAGGTTTTTCCAGGTAATTAAGGGCTGAATTTATCTATTGAAAATTAAATACTAGTGTATGTTTTATATAAACAGAAGTTACCAAAGTTTCATATAATTTTAGAAAATCAGATTGGGCAACATCTTAAATAACGGATAAACCCAATGGTAAAAAAGGCGATCGACTCTTCACAAAGTTCAATAGATTTGTAATAGGCAAACAAGTCGGGCTTAGCGAGTCGTTCTTCACGTGCTTCGAATTGCAAAAGATTTCACAGATTTGAAAATAGAAATGAATTACAATGCTCTATTTATAGTGGAAAGGGAAAAGAATCAACAGAGTAAACAAAAGGAAAGGAAAGGAATAATTGAAAATTTCTACATTTGTTTGGTTCATCCAAAGAAAAGGAATTTGTTTGGATCAAAACTAGTATTTCAGCCATGCGCCGGCTTTTAGGAATGCAACGATTCAGTTTAAAAATAAACCCAATAAGAGTCATGGAATGTGAAAGTTAACAAAGACAAGAATTATATGTCTTCAAATTTGAGTTAAATATTGATGTTCCACCGCTGCTTCGGTAACCAAGAGGTTGAGTCTCGAACTACTGGTGGCTTTGGACAGCGCTGCCTGCAAAACAAGACCCCATAGCTACCTGAGCGTTACTGCTCCGGCGTGATGATGAGATTGGGGATTTCATGAGAAAAGGTACTGATGATACCTGGGCCTCGAGACTTCGAGGCCCACAAGTACTCGAATTTAGGTTATTGTTAATAAGAATCCAAAGCCCACGCGGCCATGATTATTCCATAAAGTTAATGATCGGATTCCTTATTTACTTGATTCCTACAAGGAAATTATCATATCTATTCCTACACGAAATAAAATATTTCCTTACCAATTATACTTGGAGTCTATAACGAGAGTATAATTGGAAAAACATTATAACCTGTATTCAATATACTATTCTCCTTCGCTTGGACTAATTAGAGCGTCGGAGTTGTTATCCCAGGTACGCCTCGGGTCTTGTATTACAGGTTCGACGATCAAGAGATTCGAGTACATCTTGGTGTTGCACCACACCTACATCAATTTGGCACCCACCGTGGGGCTGAGATCTCTTAAACCCTTGATTATATGTCGAATACCTCTGACACACTACGTAGAAGTGCTAGAATTCAGCAATAGTGTACTACAAGCTCTGGTGTTGATTCACAACCTGAATCGTCGCTCTCTACTCACGACGCAAACACCGATCAACGGCTTGAAGTGCGACATCTCAACCAATTAGTGTAGCGATAGTGACTTCCACCATAGATCCTACAACTACCGTCATGGTTACTGCTCCTATCGTCACCAGTGCTCCCATTCAGCTACAGTAGCCGGTCATTAGTACCAACAATGGTGTAGGAACCTCGGGACTTGGACAACGACAACCCGAGGTGTCTTCGAGAGTGGACACTGTGATCCATTCGAGGACGATCATTGGCCTGACCATCAAGGCCGTGACCCATATGATGACGGCCACTTCACTGAATCAGATGAATAACCAGAGCTGTTTCACCCCCCACAGTGATCTCCTGTCCTTGAAAGACTTAACCTCGGGGATAACCATGTTCAGTCCAACCTCTTCGAGGTTTAACGGCTCGAACCACTATGGCTAGGATTACAGTAGGGGAGCAAGCCGCTGCACCTGTAGTTTTGAACGTTGGGGAAACTCAGTAGCTCCAATTAGCTTACGATCCTCGAATGAGAGGATTGATGGTAGGAACTCAGCCGGTGATTCACTCAGCTTCGGTACAACCGACAATTATGGGCTTTAGCCCTGTAATTCCACCACACCTCATTGGACACGGACAGTGGCCAAACCAGTATCCATATGGTGCAGGGGGAGCATATCCTTCACATAGCATGATGCCTGGAGTGCAACCCTAAGGTTTTGAGGCTCAGCTCCCATGGATGCCAAGTTCGAGCGCTCCACAGCTGTAGCCTCTAGCCAATCTACTAGCCCAACAATCTCATCCTCAGATTGGCACACAGCAGCCCCCGATGCCATCATCGGGAGGCATGCAACCCATAGGGAATGTGCAGTCGGAACAACCTGTGATGCAGCCGTATGGGCACCAGCCACCACTGCACTACCCTCATGCTCCCTCGCATCTCCATCAGTACTCGTACCAAGCCCCTTACGGTTACCAGTACCAGGCTATGCACTCTGCAATGGGCAGAATCTCAATTTTGGGCCTTATAATGGTCAATACCCTACTGGTCCGTAGGATTATGGACCTCAATAGTACGCAGCGGAGCAAGATGAGATTGGCCTGGAGCTGGACAGGATACTGGATCCACCCGGACAAGTAGCCAGGTCTCCTTTTGTGGGGTGGATTACACTTACTTCCATCCAGAATAAGAAGATCCTAGACAATTTGCCCACCTATGATGGTACCACATATCCTCAAGATTTCTTACAGACCCTTTTAAACAACAAGGTCACTCGGGACTTCAACGAATATGAGATCTGCAAAGTGGTACCCAGTTTCCTTTGAGGAAAAGTGGAAACCTATTTTAGTAACACTAAGCCAGAGACTATGTTCTTATACAGATGTTTTGCGTGGTTCTTGTTGTCATCCTTCTTCAAAAAGAAGAAATTCATCATTATTATAACGGACGTTTCCGAGCAAGGTAGGCAAAACCTGGGAGAAGAGACACAGACCCACTACCACCACTTCATGGATCTGTGTATGAATTGCGTGGATAGGACAGATGCAATTATAATACATACGTACACGCAAAGTTTCACCAACCAGACCCTTTACAGGAAGCTGCTAGCAAAGACACCCAAGACCTTGCAGCATTTACAAGCTATTGTAGAGAAGTATTCATGGTGTGAAGGAGGCTGAATTTATCTATACTAAGTATGATGTATTAATAATTGATACAATTAATAAAAAATGTATTTGATACAATCGTACAGGAGAATAATTATAATAAGGTTTTTCCAGGTAATTAAGGGCTGAATTTATCTATTGAAAATTAAATACTCGTGTATGTTTTATATAAACAGAAGTTACCAAAGTTTCATATAATTTTAGAAATCAGATTGGGCAACATCTCAAATAACTGATAAACCCAATGGTAAAATAAGGCGATCGCCTCTTCACAAAGTTCACTAGATTTTTAATAGGCAAACAAGTCAAGCTTAGCGAGCCGTTCTTCACGTGCTTCGAATTGCAAAAGATTTTACAGATTTGAAAATAGAAATGAATTACAATGCTATATTTATAGCGGAAAGGAAAAAGAATCAACAGAGGGAAACAAAAGGAAAGGAAAGGAATAATTGAAAAATTCTACATTTGTTTGGTTCATCCAAAGAAAAGGAATTGGTTTCCGTTAAATTTGTTTGGATCAAAACTAGTATTTCATGCGCCGGCTTTTAGGAATGCAACGATAAGTCAGTTTAAAAATAAACCAAATAAAAGTCATGGAATGTGAAAGTTAACAAAGACAAGAATTATATGGCTTTCAAATTTGAGTTAAATATTGATGATGCACCGCTGCTCCGGCCATCAAGGGGTCGAGTCTCGGACTACTGGTGGGTTCGGAAAGGGTGGCTGGAAAGTTTAGGCCGTGGATTGGTGGGTGAAGGAGTAAATGGCAGAAAATTAAAAAGTTAAAATTATCTTCACATGTTTGGAATAAATAGTTCCAGTTTCTTTTTCTGCATAAAGAAGTAGTCCAGAGGGAGTAGTAATGAATTCAAGTTGAGCCCAGTGTTTTGTTTGGCAAGCTTTAAAAAACAATTTTTTTTTGAAGAAATAAAATTTTTCATTCAATTTTGACTACTAACTTAACATTTAACGGTTTGATCTCACAGAGTAGTTATGAGTTCTATCCTCAAAAGTGTTTGTTGGTCAAACATTAATTTGATATAATTAATGGATAAGAGTGCTGAGGCGGTCGGTTGTCAATATGAATTATAATATTTACATAATCTCAAAATTTATTAATAATAATTTTAATTAAATTGGTGAAAAACTGATAAGCCTCCTATAAATAAACCCAAGTTCAATAGAACTTCATCCCCAGAATATCATTGCTTTTGCTCTCTACCAAAACAAACAAACGAAAAAACATGGAGAAGTCGATCAAAATTGCTTTCTTGGTCTCTTTCATGATGTTTGCTTCCGGTGCAACTCTTACACAATAAGTTCTATTAACTTTTATTTTTTACCTTTTTTAGAAACTTTGATTTACTTTTTATTTTTATTTTTTGACAAACAACAGTTGCACGAGGAGAGCTGCAGCAATTTTGCACTAGAAGTAAAAATTGTCATTTGCCTGATTGCCCTGTTTCTAAGCAAGTTTGCATCGACAACGTGTGTTTCTGCTCAGATAAAACAACGAAAGGTTTGCCCTCGATCTGCTCTTCTCTCTTTTCTCCTCAATTAATTTATTACTTTTTCATACATTGTTGAGTTTCAAATGTTTCTTGTGTCATGATGATGCAAACGTTCAGGATCAAATAGAGAAATAATTTTTTCAATTAAAATTATTATTTAGATGGTCTGTCGATCATATTTATTAACTTGTCAATGTTCAATAAGTTGATAAATGGAATTGAATCTAACTGTTCTGTCACAGATCCGTCATCATACGGGATAGCATGCGTGAGATTTGGGGATTGTCCTATTTCCTGCAAGTGTAGAAGCGGCCAGTGTGAATGTCCGGTTACTGCAGATCAAGGTTAGAAAAATTACTATTCAATTTATTTGATTAATTATTTCTCTCATTTCACAAAACTTTGTTTCACTTATTTGTTTGACGATTAATTTTTCATGCCCATTAAAATTTCATTCATTTTAACTTAGTTCCTGTTCTCTTGATCTTATCAGTATATCAGTTCAGTTCAATTCATTTTAGTTTAATTCAGTCCAGCTCAATTCAGTAAAAATATTTTTATGAAATTCAGGTTAATTTAGTCATATTGATTGTATTTTCCAATACATTAATTTTTTAATTCAGTTCAATTCAATTTTGTTCAATTCAGTTCCATTAAGTTCAGTAAGAAATAATCTCATGAGAACAGGACTTTATTACCACGGGTTGAAATGTTGGACATTTCACATGAAATCAATACTCTTTTCTTTGACCAAGTAAAATATTTATTATTACCTATGTTACTCGTATTACTAATGTGGATAAAAATCTGTCCTTAAGATAATTTTTTTACCCAAACTTAATGAGCGATAATTTTTCTTTGACCAAGTTAAACTTTCATTTCACATGTTTTAAATCACTAAAAAAATGAGTTTTTAAATTACAGTCTTGTTCTTCTCAATTATAAAATTTTATTTCATAGTACTTTTTTCTGCTATATTGTCATAGTTTCTGAACAGACATGGATAATAATACATGATACATTGTAAAAATACATTTAATTTATGATGTTTGTTGTGTCTGATACTGATAATTGCAAACATTTAGGATCAAATTGAGACATGGCCGTCCGCGTCCCTGATGAAGATGGTCACTAAAAATTCCCATGCGAATTCGGAGAAGGTTGTGTTTTACAGTGTAAATCTGAAGGTTACAAAACAGGACGATGCGATCTCGCCCAACGTTTCTGCACTTGTTACTAAGTATGGTGTATTATTAATTGATACAATTAATAAAAAAATATTTGATACAATCGTACGAGAGCTTAATTATAATAAGATTTTTCCAGGTAATTAAGGGCTGAATTTATCTATTGAAAATTAAATATTGATGTATGTTTTTTTTTTGAAGTGGAAATATCTCATTCAAGTTACTGGAAAACGTCCAGTATCGTCTGACAATAGAAATTCTGGGGGAGCATCCCAGGACATTTTC
>JAAGWI010088896.1:0-16635 GCA_012274505.1 Galium porrigens var. tenue
TTTAAAAATGATCCGATCCGTGATCTGATCCGCAGATCGGAGCTGATTCGGATCGGATCGGAGCGGGTTCATGGAAATGCACACCCCTAAAGAAGACCACATAACCATAGCAAGTGTGTGACTGTGTGGTCAATCCTAAATAGTACTATTATCCACTGAAAAATTATGGCGGCGGTTACTCTCTCCACCGCTCTCACTCCCGCCGCTCGCCGTTTTCAGCGCTTCGCGGCGTCCTCCCTCTCTGCTTTCCGCACCTTCAACTCACTTCCTCCACGTGAACCCCACGCCTTCGCCGTCCGTTGCTCCGGCTCCATAACCGCCAGGCCCTCGTCGGAGCTTCGGAAGAAACGCGCTGCCGAGTCTGACCAGGACCGCAAACTCCAGGCCCTGCGCCACCTGTTCTCCAACCCAAAAATCGACATCGATGCGTATATCATCCCTTCTCAGGATGCCCATCAGGTCAATTTCCAATCTTTTCCTTCTTCTTATTTGTCTGTTTCCAGTATGTTGATTGTTTAGCTGTTTTCAACTTGTTTTCGAGCCGTTGTTAATATTATTACTTTTTCTCGCATTCTGATATCTAGAGTGAGTTCATTGCGGAGTGTTACATGCGGAGGGCCTACATCTCTGGTTTTACTGGCAGTGCTGGCACTGCAGTTGTGACAAAGGACAAAGCAGCTCTCTGGACGGATGGAAGATACTTTCTTCAGGTTGGATATGAGTAGAAATTGCTGTCTTTCTCTGACATTTCCTTTCTTCAGGCTCATTTATTCTTCTTGCGTGGTGAGTAGGCTGAGCAGCAGCTAAGCTCCAGCTGGATTCTTATGAAGGCAGGAAATACGGGAGTGCCTACCACCAGTGAGTGGATTAATAGTGTGCTCGCTCCTGGTTGCAGAATTGGAATTGATCCTGTGAGTAATACTTTGTTCTGTTCAATGTTTAGGATGTTGACCCTTTAATCATGTGAATTACGTTTGACTCCATAAAGAAGTTACATCCTTCCTCTCTGCCTCCCAATCTGATTGAGTCTATTCTCTTTCTCCTTTGTATTTCACTTAACTCTGCCTTCATATGAACAATAAGCACTACTATATGATCTTTTAAAAAAACAAAATCCATGTTATGCTCCTGTTCTAGACCTCCATAATATAAATCCTGGTTGCTAGTCTGTTGCATTTGTCCTGTATAGGGCAAACATGTTGAACATTTTGCTCCTTTTTCCTTTTCTTGTGGTCTGCCGCAGTCAGTCATCCACATTTTGCTGCACTGTGTCTAGTTGTCAACTTCTGATGAACCTTTTCCTTTATTGTTGTGAAGGGTTCAGTTCCTCTTTTCTTCTGATGCTGCTGACGAACTGAAAGAAGCTATTTCCGTAAGGAAACACGAGTTGGTCTATTTGTATGACTATAATCTCGTGGATGAAATATGGAAAGAATCTAGACCAGGACCTCCTAAGAAACCAATTAGATTACACGATCTTAAGTATGCTGGTGTAGATGTGTCATCAAAGCTGGCTTCTTTGAGATCTGAATTAGCTGATGCTGGCTCCACCGCGATCGTTATTTCTATGCTCGATGAGATTGCCTGGCTACTGAATTTGGTAATATTTTTAAACCTTCCTTATTATGCTTACTATTTGTTATTTTAAATAGATTTTTGTCTCTTGATCACTGAGTAAGGAAATAAAAGTTGCTCAACATAGGCTAGTTTTATCTTTTGATCTTGGAGTGAAGCCAGGTGAGGGTGTGTGCTGGCGTGTAACGTAAGACATTAATTTTATATCAAATAGTGCTGGTTTTATGTTCAAGTACATTATTTCCAGTTTTGTCATAGTGACTACTAAAGGCCATTTCTTGACCATTTCGTGACCATTTCGTGTTTATGCAAAATTCACAGTTAGGAATGGGGTAATCTCCACTGCCTAGGCTCTTTCAAGTTTCATGCCATTCATTGGTGAATGTGGCTGAGGGGCATTGTTTAAATCTTATGAGCTCTGCTGGTTATCTAATGTGTTGTGAATTGTTTTATATTGTGAAAAACTTTGCATGGCCAAACTCAATTGCCTAAATAAATGAGATTGTGGCAATGTTCTCTGAGGATAAAATACTCTTCCTTTTAGTAATTATGCTTAGGTCTTTGTTTTCCGTGCATCCTGATGTCTACACTAGAGTAAATGAATATATTCTTGTATGAGGTTTGTAGTATCATCTTATCACACTGCTTCTCTTACATTCATTAGCCTTGTTATTTTTTATTATGTTTGTTTTGGCTTCTGATCCTTCAATGCAATAATTTATTTCACAGAGAGGTAATGACGTTCCAAATTCGCCAGTCATGTATGCCTACTTAGTTGTGGAGATTGATGGAGCCAAGTTATTTATCGATAGTTCTAAGATAACTTCAGAAGTGATGGATTACCTGAAAAATGCTGGAATAGACTTGTGTCCTTATGAATCTATCCTCCCTGAAATGGAAAGGTGAACAGATAATACAAAATTACTTGCATTTCTTATGTGGTATTCTTTAATGTATTATGATGCAAACTTTGACATTTCAAAATGTAGCTTACTCTAAAGGCTTTGGTTATGTTTGAGAGAATAGGGTCTTTACAAAAGTTATTCCTAGCACTCATAAATTATGTTTCCTCATGTGCACATCTCAAGCACAATCGTGTTAGCAGCAATTATATAAAGAAACTACTAATCTATGTAACAGCTTTAGTCTTACTCATGATGCTAACTTAATAGTAGCTCTGTTAAGACCTGGCTTTTATATTGCATCTACTTGAGCCCAGTTGTGGGAGGAACTTACAAGTTGTACTTGAATATGGTAATGTGTATAATTACCTTGGACTCTGATTCAAGATTAGGAATCCGAAGATAGGTGGTTACTGTAGTAGTCTCAGTCTGTAACTTGGTACAGACATGCTTATAGGTTATGTGTTTTTGGTTCATGAGTTAATTCACTGCCTAACTGTCCGTATTTTCTCCCTTTCCTTGTCTCACACTCAGTTTGGCAGAAAAAGGAACTCATCTCTGGCTTGACACATCATCTGTCAATGCTGCTATCTTGAATACTTACAGATCAGCATGTGAAAACATTGGGGCGCCATCATATGATTCTGATGGGCATCCTAAGGGACCGGCATTAGCACGCATGAGTTCACCCATCTCTCTGTCTAAGGCTGTGAAAAATGATGCTGAACTTGAAGGGATGCGTAATTCTCACCTAAGGTAATTGGAGACTGTATGTTCTCCTTTGTGCATTCCTTGATTTATTTCCCAAGTTAGAGATTTTAGTGCTTTAGGCAACTAAATTGTGGAAATAAAGATTTATCAGCCACATCATAGGATAGTATTGCATCTATTGCTTGATCATCTGGATAATTTTATGAGGTCTTTATCTTCTAAAGATCTATGAGAACTTCTGGAAATCAAATGTTCCCCTGGAAGGATACTTGGCCTCAAATGTTCCCAGGCTATTTTGAAAGATAGAAATATGTAGGAGTAGGTTTTATGAGGCAAGTTTATAATTATATGACAATTAAGAAGATTTTATTGGCGAGGCTTCATGAAGGCTTTTTTTGTGCATATCATTTCAATTTCTTGCCTCCGTCCCACCCCCACCCCCTATATCTTTAATGCAGAGTATTCCTGGTAGTTATAGGGTAGAAAATTGGCTTCTTCATGTCCTGCCCAGTGAAACTGGTGAGTGTTTTCAAGATTTTGAAGATTCTCTTTCGGCATGGGTGCATTTTCTAATTTTGTTTTGGCAGCTAACATAGAGTCATTCAATTTTTTTATAATGTTACCCAATTTTTTAAGCTTTGGGTTTGTGGAGAAGAAATTTATGAGGTCAAAAGAAAAGAAAAGACTGTGTGGTTTCAATTGCCTGAAAAAGAGTGCTATAATACATGTCATGTCTTGTGCTGTAAAGTGGACTTGAGGCCAAGTCTACATCAGGAAAATATTATTATACCCTTTCCACTTGTTCTCTTCTGATGATGCCCATCTTCATATTGAAGTTTGAATTGAGTTTATTGGAAACTTAAAAGGAGATAATTATCTTTATTTCATGTTCATTTGTTAAGGAAGAGCGACAAAAAATGATGTCTTTCCACAGTGATGGAAAACTGTCACTATATATCAACGTCATATCATATTTAGCTATCACTGAAAATTCCATGTTGTTTACCTTCAGGGATGCAGCTGCTTTAGCACAATTTTGGGCTTGGCTAGAAGAGGAGATCGGCAAGGATGTTACTTTGACTGAGGTAGAAGTTGCCGATAAGCTTCTTCAGTTTCGTTCAATACAAGACGGATTTATTGACACTAGCTTTGACACTATTAGCGGTACGTTATGTTTAATATTTATGAGGCACCTGGGTTTTCTTGTTACATAAATGTTCTCATCTGATGATTGGATTTCATGGTCAACATGAAGAGCAGAAGTTTGTTCTTAATAGTGTCTTTTCTTCTGTATGGAATTTGATTACAGTCTCTTATAAGTTATAACTAAAGGCTATGATTATAAATTTAGATCCCTTAGAGCTCTTAGATTCCCAATTTTTAGTTTGAAATTAGGGTTTAAGGTACTAGTGTGGGGTTGGAGATACTTGGCACCTTGTTTTATTGATATGGTGCAAGGCTACAAAATGCTTACATGTTGGAGGAGTAGGTTATTTGTCAAAGACTGTCTCGTGGAAAATAGCATCAGTTGTAGCCTCAATTTGTATTTATATTTTCAATTCCTTAATTGATCTAGTTATGGTTGCCACTACATGAGAAAGATATGGGCTGCTTTATGGGCTGGTATTAAAATATATTACGCACTAGTGATAGAAATTGTCAACGTTTAATCAATATATTAATTGCAAAGCACTTGGTAAAACCTATAAGTATCTGACTCTGGTCAGTATATGTGGATGGCTTATGTCTCATCTTATTATAGCATCCAGTTATGAAGATATTAGGCGTGTATATTTAAAGTTGTACTCAAAGATCTTGGGAAGAAACCTCGGTACTGACTCTATTTAATCCGCAGCTTCAGGTGCAAATGGTGCAATTATACATTACAAGCCAGAGCCTGGTACTTGCAGCATTGTGTATGCCCAAAAGCTCTTCCTATTGGATAGTGGAGCTCAATACATTGATGGAACAACTGATGTTACTCGGACTGTGCATTTCGGTGAACCTTCCTCACGACAGAGGGAATGTTTTACCAGAGTTCTACAGGTATTTTGTTTCTCCTTATTTCCCATTTCTTCATATAAACATGTGCAAGGCACAATTTTATGCCATCGAAGTGTTTGTTTTCTCTTTTCATGGGCTGAGTCTATGATTTCTTCTTCATTTAATATGTTACCAAATGATAATTCCCTCTTTGTTGTTTATGAGCAATACAGTTACAGTGTGATGACATGGCCAAGGCTCTTCCATGCCAAACAGTTTCACAAACTTATTTACTAAAGATAATAGGATGTAAAATGTGGTTGCTACTGGTGAAAATTTGTTTCTTTCCCTCTCATTGTAATCTATTATACTACGATTTTGTAATTCAGAAGAATTGGTCAAAAACTATATTGTACCTTCTTAGTGGGGCAATTTAGTAAACATTTGAGTACCTTAAGTGAACTGCTTTCGGTTTACTGTGATGTTGTACTCCAGAAAGGTTGAAATGTAGACAGCTTATGACAAGAATCCTTACTCTCTGTCCCTCTTTAAGGTTCATCAAGGAATAAATAATGGAGTCTATTTGGCCCACTTGCTCCTCGTGCCTAAATTTCTTTCCAAAAGTGATAAGCGATCTTAACAAGGGACATCAAAATATGATAAGTAAACCTTTACAAGGGAGGGAAGGAGTACCTTATAAGATGTAAACCATTATGCAGTTCAAAATACAGAAATCCAGTGTATAAGAATACTGTTTTGCTCGTCATTTCTAATGGTTGAATTTCATTATTGTTGACCCTCTCTTAGTTGACTAAATATAGAGATCTCTTTGATATTGCAGGGTCATATAGCTCTTGATGAGGCAGTATTTCCTGAAAACACCCCTGGTTTTGTTTTGGATGCTTTTGCTCGGTCTGCTCTGTGGAAGATTGGGCTTGATTACCGTCATGGTAATTGTTTGTGGAGATGTTTGAGTTTGCAACTTGTTTCTTTTAGGGATCTGTGTATCAAATCGTAGCATCTGTGCTTTATCTTTTTGTTTATATCTTAGGCACTGGCCATGGCGTTGGTGCTGCACTAAATGTGCACGAAGGGCCTCAGAGTATTAGCTTTCGGTTTGGAAATACAACTCCTTTGATTAAAGGCATGGTTGTTAGTAATGAACCAGGCTATTATGAAGACCACTCATTTGGTATTCGTATAGAGGTACACTATGCTTTATTTCTTGCACTCCTGACAAGAAGTCCTTTTAAGTGTTTAATCCCCCCTTTTTACAGATTTATTAGGTACATCCTTAATTGGTTTTGGGCTTTTCAACAACCATCAACATATGAGTTCAGATCGATTGTAGAATTTATTCTGGTGTATGCAAACTGGATTGATGAATTTGATTAATTTTTTTCTGTTTCTAAAAAATAAATCATCTCAGTAATACAGCTTCATAGTGTTTTAGACGTCATTCCATATAATCAATTTTATGTATTTTAGTTTTCCTACTCTTACATGGAGTGTTTGAAATCCTGCAGAATCTCCTTTATGTCAAAGAAGTTGACACCCCCAATTGCTATGGCGGCATTTCATATTTGGGATTCGAAAAACTTACTTTTGTCCCAATACAGGTATCGCAGCACCCAACTACAAAGTAGATTAATTTTGATTGTTATATCTACACAGCTATTTGGGTTAATCCTATTGCATATCTCATCAACGTTATGAATTGTTCAGGGGAACCGTCTCTTGTTATATATTGCACTTCTTTTTGTTCTGAAGCACATAGAATTTGCATACCTCAGTTTGTTATTTACATGGTTAGGGATGAAAGTTCTCTCTCTATACTCCGTGTTGGTGATTAAACGGTCCAAGGAATATTTTGACCGCTTAGCCATTTGGATAAAATGAAATGGCATTTAGAATTTTGATTCACTATCTCATTGGAGGATATTAGAGTGGATGTTAAATGTTATAAATGCTGCACCTGCCGAAATTCATGCTCTTCATAACCTTGGCATGATATTACCAAAGTGAAAGAAAATTGACTAGCCTACTATTAGACAAGAAGAGATCCTTTGAATCCCTTTTCCCCTTGTTTGACCATGCATAGGGAAGTGACTAATTGAATGTGTGGTATGCTTTTCTGGTGGTAAAAAGAGCCTATAAAGACCCTAATTGGCGATTTCAAAATGAATTCAGATTGGGGTGTAGTTAGAACTCTAATTTGGATTTTCTTCATTTTTATTGGGGTATAAATATAATGATGGAATACCAGAATGTCACTTGGGGTTTTCTCAGTGAAACCATCCTTGAAACTGCTAGTGGTTGATGTCATCACCAAGAATGAGCACCATTGCTCTGTACATTCACGTTCTCTGTTTATGCAGGCAAAAATGATAGATGTGTCATTGCTGAATGATGGTGAGATTAGTTGGATAAATGATTACCATTCTCAAGTGTGGGACAAGGTGAGACTCCAATAGAAATGGAGAAAGCTCCCATATGCTTGTGCTGATTGATGGTATCTTGCATTTTGTTTCATAAGCTGACTCAGTCTAATTGGTTAGGTTTCCAATCTGCTGGATGGCTCTGCACGTCAATGGCTATGGAATAACACCCGGCTGCTCACCAAGTCATAATCTCTCTCTTACTATGGCTCTGCCTAGTTAGGTTCTCAAAATTGGATTGTTCCTTTGAGATGGAAAAGCGACATCAAAGAAATAGCAATATGTAATCCAGTCGTGGATGGTTCCATATGCTGCCTTAAAAGTGCCTACCACGTTTTATTAGGTGATATGGGACTTTTAGGATCCTGTTTGATGCCACATGATTTGTTCATTACTGTTGTCTTGGAACTACCTCATCTGTAAAGTGCTGAGGTACTGTACATATAGCACAAATATGGTACTGAGTGTGATTTAGAAGACACCATCATTCTGGTTGCGATTTCTTAAAATGTGAAATCTGATTTGGCAGTCAAGGCCGAACATAATGCAAATCCAGGTCCTTGATTGATTGTGTTTTAAGAAGCAAAATAGCTGTCAAAATTGTACACTTCTCGTGGAAGTATAATTTATTCAATTTTATTTTGAAAAACGTGTTGCGGATTCAAACGTGTTAGTGAAATTTTCTTCACCTTTACTTCCAGTTGAACCATCTTACCTGTTCTCCATTCAGATAATAAATTGCTTGGAGGGTTGCAAAATATAGTTAGATACAAGAATAGGAAAATTCTACTGTCCCGTATTGAAATTGAATTTTATCTTTATTTTTAACCTACTGGATCTGGTAACTTTATCTATTTTTAGCAAGAATTGAATTTGAACTTTATTTTATTTTTAACTTTTGAACTTATCCTTACCCTTAAATTTAATCCAACAATCATAGATTATTTACGAGAATATATTAGGACTAATATTAACCAAAGCTATCCCAAAAATGTATCAAATTTTATTCTTTGCTACATACGTTTCTGTTTGATCATATAGCTACCTTTTTGTATAGAGTTCGGTTTATAAACAAACTTTGTTTAAAAACAAAACTACTTCATCTCTTTTAGTTAGTCAAAACGAGTGAGTTATGTATAAAAGCTCTTCCAATGTAATCCAAATGAAATCAATTGAGGTAAAAATAGCTGAAATCTATGAGGCCAATATTGGTAGTGCGTACTGGACAATTATTATATTACATGAGAGCTGACGTTAACAAAATGAAAAAGAACAGAGCTGATATAAAATGCTCTGTAGCAGTTCCACACGTTTATTACATTCTCCAAAATGAAACAAATGTATAGACCGGGGAAGACTTGTCATGTTTCATAATGCACTTTGAAGTGTGGTAGGATCAGACGTGGAGAGCGATGAATACATATCGGATATTACTTGTTGGAAGTAGGCCTTTGCTTGAGGCCTCTTGACCTGAGTTTCACAAATCAGACATGTTAAGAGAAAGCCAGGCTCCTAACAAAGGGTCTCATTCTAAGACGTGTTTTCTGAACAACAGAGACGCTTCGCACACTTATGCTCAAAAACAGCTAGGAACTGCTTACCTTGAATGTTGGAGTGAGAAGGCCATTCTCCAAAGTAAAAGGCTCCGGAACTAATGTGACTGCTTTTGCAAACTCAAAGCCCCTCAACTGCCCAAATGACCAATAAGTTGAACAAAAGTGTTTTTTTCCCATACTTATTTAATTATTTCCAATAGGACCATTCTTAGATAAAACTTCACATAAGTATATACAAGCCACTTCTTGGAAACTGCTCACCTGAGCTTCTCTTCCAATGGCATCCATATCAGCTAGCACAGCAGCCTTAGCTCTTGGATCATTACATAATTGTGCCAAATCTTGGAACTGAAAAAAAAAAAACCATAAGTCAGGTGCTTATATTCAAAGAAGTAGCCTTCAGAAGTACAGCTACTAAATATGAAAACTACCTCGATGCCTTCAGCATTAGCCCATTCTGTCATCACATCTGGGTCCACAGATACTACAGCTACTAATGATGAATTGAAGCTGTCACCTACAGAAGTTGCAGTGGGTAAGTATTACTCTACAATACAGCCAAAATCACGACAGAGAGGTAGCTTCATCCGCTTACCATATACAAAGCACTGAGCAACGAATTTGCACTTGGCATACACATTCTCGATCTTCTCAGGTGCTATATACTCACCCTGGGCCAGTTTGAATATGTTCTTCTTCCTGTTGGTTAGAATGGGAACCAAATCAGCAATTAGATGTCTAAATACCTGATAGTCCACTTCTTCAGAGCCAGAGTAAACTATCATGCCAAAAGACGATTGGTGGCCAACTAAAGACAAGTGGTTTAGCAACATTTGATTGCAGAAGGATGCACCAAGCAAAAACAAAATGAAGTACCTATCAATTATCTTAAGTCGCCCTCCAGGTAGCCATAGTCCAATATCTCCAGTATGCAGCCAGGCATCTTCATCCACAACTTCCTTTCTGTTCAAGGGGATTTATTTAATTGACACAGATGCTCATAATCATCACTAAAATGCAGTGGTATGAGGAGCTTACGTTTGCACTGCATCTTTGTAATAGCCTTGGAAAATAATGGGACCTCTGACACAGATCTCTCCACGTGGATGAGGTTGATCCTCAGAGGAATAGTTCATTTCAGGAACATCTACAAGCTTTATTTCTGCAAGGATTTAAATGAACTTTTGATGTCATGCTACCAGATCATCATCATTTTATAAGCCTGATTTAATTACGTAGCTACGCAAAGCACCATTCATGTAACGCAATTACTGAAGAGGAAACAAGACCATTTCATTTCAACTACATTTCCTCTTAGAAGTGAGGTTATGATACTTATTAAAGGTCACTACCCATTGTGTTGGTAAATTTACATCTTAATGCTTACAGAGCACAAAATCTTGATCTACAGACTAAGATTCTCATTTTTAAATGTGAAATAAAGATTTTTTACAAAGTTGAAGCATAACACTCCTTTCTGCCCCTGATATAAACTCAGAGACTTACCACATGCAGGATTTGGACAGCCTACATGCCCTGTGGAGATGTCACCCTCAACCATAGAGCTAATAACACACGACGTCTCAGTCATTCCATATCCTTCCATAACTTGACAGCCAAAACATCTATAAAATACATTTAGTAAGTTCAACATTATGATATAGAAAATAAGCGAACATATGTATCTAAGGAAACGCAGAAATAATGTAGACATACACCCTTAGAAACTCCATGATGTCAGGTGACAAGGGTGAAGCTCCTGAACCCATGAAGCGAACTCTGCCTCCAAGTTTGTCCTTAATTTTATTGAAAACCAACCTATCCCACATCGCTGATGGCTTCCTACCTGAACAGAAAACACACCCATGGTAATAATGCAACTATAACAGTTACCAAGCTTTTATTCCACTCCGTAGAAGAGCTAAAAGACAACTATGATGAGAAGAGTGAAGGAAGAAAGAAAACTTCACAAAGAGATATTAAACACACACCATTCATGATGGCCTGTTTCTTGGAGTGGTAGGCAGCATTGAACAATCTCCCTTTCAGGGACCCAGAAGTTTTTACAGCATTTGTAATCCTATGACAGATAAAGCAAGTGGAAAGTCAGCGGTCAAAAGAAAATTTTAAGGAATCAATAAGCAGTTTGCAGAAGTAATACCCAGCATATATTCTGTTGTAAAGACGGGGGACACTGCAAAATATTGTAGGTCTTAGAGACGACAAATCATCCATCAATTTCAAATTATCCTGCACTTACAAAAACAGCCAATGAACAGTGAACTTCCAAGGGGAAAATTTGTCAGGATTAGGAGGTACAAAGAAACTAACTGGAGAAGAGTATAGAACATGTCAATCACGTAACAAATGATCAGGACAAAATGCCCAATTTTAGTCAATTAAATTATCTTGATTCATTTCCGTCGTTATATTGCTATATAGTTGGTCTCTTTTTGCTAATACTTTGAAAAGAACAATAAACCACAGCTGACTTCTTTCTCCCTGTAACACCGCCTATTTAAGCATAAGAGCAATACACAGGAAAATTTCGACAATAACATCCAGACAGCAACCAAAGTCCTGAAAGATAATCTTCTAGCACAATCCCAACATATAATACAGCAGGTTATCAGATGTGAACCTTTTGTGAAAAAACTTAAGACTCAGCAGCAACCTAGACAACACCGTCCTCAAGTTCATTTTCCAATCATCTTCCAATGTGTTATGGAAAAATATATACTAAAACTAGAGGATAGTTTTACATTATTCCGCGAGCTCAACAAACGAGAAATTTGACATACACAAAACATTCATGCCACCACAAGTCTAATATAAAATATCAATATTAACATAGAGTAGTGCATACATACCCCCTGATAAAAGCCAATAGCAACTCCACTATACACACTCATAATTTGGTTGGCTCGCTCATAGATGTGTGCCAATGGAAGGTAAGATATGTAACTACAAAGTGCAGCAGCAATTTAATATACTGAGTGGAAAATGCATATTACAATAGGTATAAATGATTCCACCATGAAACTCACATGTCTGAAGAATAAAACTTGACATAAGTACTCATTCCCGCAACATTTGCAATCAGATTCCCATGAGATAATACAACACCCTGTCCATATATGACAAACAAGCAACAAGGAAACTGCAAATTAGCAAGATATGAAATGATAGAAGAGGGAATTTTAGTGACAAAGTTCTACCTTTGGTGTCCCAGTAGTGCCACTAGTATAGCATATAGTTGCAACATCACTTGGCTTGGGAGGGCAAAAAGGCTGAATTTTCCTGCGGCCCTGAGGAGAAAAAAGACTTATAAGTATTATTAATTTTAAACATTAAGAGACTTATTAAGTATTATTAATTTTAAACATTAAGAGACTTATAAGTATTATTAATTTTAAACATTAAGAGACTTATAAGTATTATTAATTTTAAACATTCTTGCTGCTATTCTATATTTATTAGAGAAAGAGAGGAATATTGCATGACAACGAGATATTAAAACATTAGGACAAAAAGAAATCTAATAGGATGAGGTTGTTGACTAATGCAGCTCCCTCAGAGTTGTTCTTAAATGGTTCAACAAAAATATAGCCATTTCCTACACTTTTTGCAACTTTGGTCATTCTAAACCAAAGAAGCTGCAAGATTATCTGGTAATTAAATTTACAAAGTAGATAGCAGGGACCATTTAATAACTGTAGCCAATATGTAATCATGTATCACATCCTTAATAAATAGTTTCTTTGCAATTTCTTATAATATTTCTTCGCCCTCATATTTGAATCATTTTCTACTTTACACACATAATGCGGGCACATATATCCTTAAGAACCACCAAAAAGTATTCCTTCACTCTATCCATTTACATCCACTTCCTTTCTAATGCGCTCATTTCATTTTTGGCCTAATATACTGTGTTCATACATCTTCGTCGGGATTTTAAATTTTACCACTATCATTTCTTTTCATGTCCTTCTCACGTCCATACTTCCATTACTTCAGATCTTGCTTCCCATTTCATTGGAGTCACTAATCAACAAGACAAGATCAACCTCTTGTGCCCAACTGAATTACCTTTAATCTATAAATAAAAGAGAATAAGCCCATCTGACTAAATTTAAGAAGGAAAAAAAAACACCCATAACTGCACTAAGCTAAAGGTCATGCATACTGGCAAATATTAAGAATCACCGACATCATTAGTGCAGATTCAATCTACCTGATCAAGTAACTTTGTATATGAGATGACCTCAACTCTGGCTGTTACAGGAAGGGATGGAAGGTGCTCATCCACCCCACCTACCACCTGTATCATGAAATATAAGAACAGCATACATAATTTTGCAGTTTGCAAATAATTACTTAGTTCTTGGCAAAATGTAAAATAAATTACCACTATTACGCGTACTGATGGAATCTCTGATAAGAAGCTCAATAACTGTGGGAGTCAGAAAACAAGAATCAAGAAAATCACTTTCCAGCTTAAGTAACATACCAAGCTAAGCTGAGATGAACAATTTTTCTTTGTTTTTCTCAGAAGGGGGCCCGGTGATATTTTTAACAATTTATAGTGACAGAGTTAAAAAGTAAAGAAGCAAAAGCAACTGGGTTAAAGATTGACCGAATATTGTGCGAATTCTGAACTGAATATCAGTTGTCTAGTTCCTAACCCATTAGTTTTGTGACTGGTGCTATGTATTGTGCAAGAACTTTTGGGTCCCAAGGAATGTCCACAAAGGTTATCACTTGGACTCTACAAAGTTCCTCAAGTTCAACAATAATGACTGCTCTTAATTCTTTAATTTATTATCAAGTAACAATATAAAAAAATAAAAATTAAACCCAATAAACTGGGCACCCAATGAATGTTCGCTCAAAAGTCTGTTCCAATATGTAGAGAACTCAGGATGATGAATATTTTCGGTAAACCATGCAAAGTATATTAGCCTCAAGTCAGCTTTTAGCACAAAATAACCAAGGAAACTTAGGAGCTAAAACCTCATCCACGTATAAAACGACAATAGCTCACAGTATTCAGGGTGTTCGGAACACAGAAAATGGCCTGTATATCCGCATGACCTACAATGAACTTGACAGCATCTGGACCTGCAGTTAAACGAAAGTGGTTGCAAGGTCAACACGTGCCCTAAAACTGAAAAATCAATCTGGATAGACAATTACACACCAAGAGTGTCATATAAAGGGACTGAGATATACGAATATGCTGAGCAGGCATGGTCCACAACTAGCCATTCTGGTCTATTGACGAAGTACAGTCCAACACAGGATCCCTGTGAGCAGACAAACAATAAATCCGATGCTAACCAAGCAATCGATTCCACCAGTTCTTCATAAATGTGAACAGAAACAAGCAAGAAAATAAGCCAAATATGCATATAACTGTAACAATAAAATAATTTAAACCAAGGAAAAATTAACTGACGAAATAACCAGAAATAGATATGCATTGATTCTCATATAGGTTCACTGGAAAACATATAAGCTGAAAACTTTTTAACTTACTGGTTGTATTCCATGATTGAAAAGGCCAGAACCAACTGCCGATCGAGCAGTCGCCGTCTCACTATATGTCATCCATTTGTATCTTTACTTAGCAAGAAGAAGAAAATGTTAAATCAAATCATTTTTATCTGGAATGCAGTCCAGCACTGCTAAAGTGACCACAAATTCCTATGACTTGGTTAACTTACTCTCCAATGCTTCCATCTATGCGAATGCGAGTACCCAAATACTTATAATCTTGGTATGCTTCAACTGCGTGTCTGGTAACAGAAAAGATAAAAACTGTATTCAAGATTACAAATGGCACACATTTTCAAGGCAAAGTTGTATTCATATGCAACCATTTTCAAGAACTCAAAAAACCCCACGCAGGTTATCAGCTGGGTTGAAATAATATGTGAAGATTACAAGATGAAGACAGAATATAGTCTTACACAAAGTTATCGTGTAAGGTTGCTATAGCAGGGTGCTCTGGAAACCTCTCAACAAGTTTCAAAGGATGGGATGCAGCTCTGTATAAATTAATAATTTAGTTAACTCCACAACTAATATCAATCATAGGTGTGTCAGAGCATAAAGTATGGAAGCATCACCTGTAGACATTCCATTTCCCTGTCTGCAATTTTTCTGGAAGAACTGCGCTGTATCCCTGACCTAATCAATTTCTTAACTTACCATTTTGTCTTTGCAAAAATTTAGAAAGGAAAAATGAAGAATATTTGAATAAATGCTTCATAATCTCCAAGATCAGAATAAATGCTAAATAAGCTCCAAGATCAGAATTAATGCTACATAAGCTTCTAAACATGGAGCAGTTTTATCCATCCAAATCCAAAATGTACAACTTAGTCAGGTAAAATTTCCAAAACACTGCCATATAAAACCATCTGATTCAGAAGTCTCAACACAGGTCCGTTCTATTCTACAAAAAAGTTTCATCACTGAGTACCCAATTTAAGTTTTAGATATTTAACACTAAATATTCCATCTAAACCCAACTCGCTTCCTCTCCATCGGTTTAGGAACCGAAATTGCACCAAAACTTCCCAATATCTAGACACAGTTAAAGAAGCAAAAAAAAAAAAAATTTAAAATAAAAGAGCAATTGGAAATGCTAAAATTTCCCATCTTTCAATATCAGTACACAAAAATCAATTTCCTAAGTTTGGAATATACTTTCATTGTTTTCTGTTAAATCTTTTCCAAACTCTAACATGACAATCATCACCTCAAGAATCTTCAAATCTAGTGCAAGGTGGGACCCAGAAACCATAACTCCATCTCATAAATTCTATGTTCGGGAAAAAGGAAAAAGGAAACCACCTTGATAAAACTCGCCGGCAGTTGGGTTAGTGTGGATCTCTGCGTCCAAATGATCGACAGTGGCCGGAATCAAATGAGACTGAATAGCCCTGAGGCGCCTCTCCGCCATTGATGCTTCCATCTGATAGCTAAACTGTAGATTTAAATGGGTTCAAAGAAGAGCCTTGTGCAAGAAATTGATGTCAACAGTACTTTTCAACCCAGTACTTTTTGTGATCATATGATACAAATACAAAAGATGGCGGGCGGGCACGCACTTCTAAGGTGATGATGAATCTAATTGCCAGTCCAAAATTATAAGCATCCAGTACGATTCTGTATTTATATTTATTTGTTGGTTTTCTTTTTTCTTATAGAAGTGTGGGTGAAATTTGGAATAAAATGGCGTCGCCTCTGGATTTGGATAAGAGCCGCCGTGTTTCTTACATGAACACGACGTAAATGACATTATTGGCTGCAAAGTCATACTGTATCCAAATTGTGTGTCATTAATTGATGATGTAATAAGTTATACACATTGAAAACTTAACATATGAATGATCTGAAAAAAGTTTTGTACGTCTTTCTTCACTTTATGAATGATATATTTTATTTTATGTTATACTC
>JAAGWI010089067.1:0-15428 GCA_012274505.1 Galium porrigens var. tenue
CTGAATAGTACAAAAGGTAGTGTGAGATGATTGGAGAATGAATAGTGTAGTAGTGTGAGGTAGTGGTGTGAGGGAAGAGAGATATATTATTTAAAGGAAAAAAGTGGAGTGAGGTAGTGTGAGGTGGTGTTAACATTGGAATTGCTCTTAGCGGCGGATGGGTATTGTACGGTCAAATTCGGGTTGGCTACCTAGTTTTTGGCCAAAGTCAACTTACATAAATAAAACATCAAACTTACATAATAATACAGGATACATCAAACTTAATAATTAAAAAATCAAGTAATTAAAAATCCAAAAAATTGAACATAATTTAAAACTAACGTGAGGGAAAGTTAATTATGGTTTTCCCCTTTATTGTCCTTTACTGATCTCGCCTCCGAATGGAGGGTTATTGCTGATTCCATTACCTAGTGTCTCCGGTCATTCCCTCTTTCTAGGGAAGAGCAAACCGGTGCGGACTATTGATGTCTCTCCTCTTCATTGTCATTCTCGTCACAGTCCCTGACAAGTGTGGTTGCTGAAAGTGTGTCCCTCTCCTCTCGCATCGGGTGGCGGAAATCTGCCTTTGCCCACGTGGTCTTCTAGGTGAGCGGGAGTGTTGAAATATCGCCTGGAGCGGTCGTAGCCGTGGCTTCCATTCCTTTCCTCGTCGGTTTCCAAGCACAAACCTCATGGAAAATTTAGTACGATTAACAAAATCCATACAAATTTCAATTCAAGTTATTCAAATGATAATTAAACCAAAGTAGAGGAATATGAAAAATCGTGAAAATATCAAGAATGGAAGTTTAATCAATTCCTCTCAAGTGTAATCTAAATAATCATAATGCTTCTAATATACATATACATCAAATCTAAACTAAGAAAATGGAAGAAAAAAGAAAGAACAAAGGGGAACTGGGATTTTGGATGATGGGAACTCGACTTCCACAAGAAATGGATAAGTTCTTTTTGTAGTTTAGGGGGAAAATGAAAAAGAAAGAAAAGTCAAAGAAAAAGTACAGATGGTTCGCAGGCTCCGAATGAGCTCGCAGTCCACGAGAGACCCCTGCGAGTTGCTCTCGCGAACTGCGAAAAATACCAACATTTGAGCTGCTCCCTGACATACTTTCGTGGGTTGCGATCATTCACGTGGGATTCGAGCACAGTTGGATTTATTCACTTTCTTCTACCATCTTTTGGAAGATGGCTTTTGCACCAATTTTACGACCAAGTCTACAACGCCAATGCTTTTAGTCTCAACTTCTTGGTATGATGAAAAAAGGTTTTCAAGTCTGCTTGTCTAATTACTCCATAAACATACATATAGGTTATGATTTTGCATTTCTACTCTTACCATGCAAGATGCGATTTTGGTACTAATGATCAAGGTTGTTTTTAGCAATAATGTGATTTCATCATATTATAAATTTTTTAAAAAATTGGTGTATTGTTTAAAAAAAAAAAAAAAAACTGTGTATTACTTTGACTAGTAGAATCAAAATGAATCTGACAATAGACGGAGGGGGTAAATGCTACTACGACTAGTGTTCTCCGGTTCTATCAGCCTACCACCATGGCGAATCCCCCCAGCACTAGCAGACGAACATCTTCATCTTCATCGTCATCGTGGCCATATTCAAGCAACTATAACCTCCCGATAACAGATACCAACAACCAATTTCAATTTCAATTTCAAACTCCGCAAACAACAAGACTATTCAGCTCTGCCAAAGCGTTTCTTAAAAAACCCCTCGCCATCCCATTTCTTCTTTCCGTTTTCCTTCTGCTCACTTGGGTTTCTCTCAGGCTTCAGCACGCTCATCATCCCAAGATAAATGCAGGCAGTTCGCGGTTTCCATTGGGTGGAGAATCCAGAGATCAAGATGCCAATGTTGTGAGGTTCCATTCCTCGTCGTCCGCAATTGCCAAGGACAAACGAGGTTGGTTGATGGACCCCATTTCCGTTGCCCTTGAGGCCGGCATTTTAGGTACCCTCTGTTTCCTTAGCAATACAGCTGATTTCCTACGCCTTTGTTCAACCCTTTTGTATGCTCCACTGGGATTCTTAGAAGTTCCTTTAAAGCACTGTATTGTTGGCTATAACTATAATTTGATTGTGTTTTAATTAAAAAAAAAATTAGTGTCAGTGCTAATAATGCCTCAAAAGTCATAACATTCTCATGCCTGATATATTAATATGTATTTCTGAGTTCGAAGAGATGGGGAGTTTTGTCAAGTTTTCGAACAATAGACTTAGATTTGGATCAACAGCACAAACCACAAGACATTCGTAGTGTTTAGGTTAAATGTAAATTTATATGACATCCCATTCAGTATCTTGATATGACATTGGTAGACCAGCTACTTGTGATAATTCTTATACCAGCTCCCCTTATTCAATGTTTTTTGGTGGAAAATTTGTTTTAATATTTCTCTCTCTCCACTTTTTATATAGGCGTTTGTGTTTTCAAACATCTTTTGTGATAAGAGGGTGAACATTGCTTCTCAGAACTGTTTAGTTCATTATTTACGAATTCTACTTATTTTGTAACAGGGGGAGCGACAAATTGTGTCTCAATTCATCTTGGTGAGATACGTCCGGGAAGTTTGAGAGGGAACCATAGACACCATTTCTGTAATGAGACAATTCTCATTTGGGGTGCTAAAACCTTATTCAGGGTAAGCTCCCTCTGTTATAGTTTACTGTTCATTATTTTCTGATTTAGCACTGTGTTTACGCCTCTTCACTGCTCTTAATGTAGATTTTGTTGGCAGAAATTTGTCCAATAGAACATTTACTTTTTCATTTCATCTTAACTGTTGCAGAAAATTGCCACTTTATGCTAGAGGGAACATGCACTATTTTTTGCGCTCTAGGAATTTCTGTAGTTAAAGGGAGGGAGAAAAGGGGAGTTTTTTTTTTTAACGGAAATCAAATAGAGTCTTGATGCTTGTTCTCTGTTAGTTTTCCAAGTTTGACATTTATGAGTGGTGAATTGAATGCTGGTTTAATTTCATCCATCAACCATGCATCACATCTAGAAATCGTAATTAAATACCCTAGTATGTTTTGGAGCATTGGTTTCCGTTGTTCATAAGATGAGAATATTAGGGATGACATTGATTTTAAAGGCTAGAGGCTCATATGCATACGCCTTCTGTTTCTAGCATTTTGGCACCACTCCCAACTTTCAACTATTCATTTTATTTGGTACGGGTCTAAAAAATTGTTTTTATTACCTTTAACAAATGACTAAAATTATATTACATTATTATATTAGTTAATTAGAGGCTAAATATTGTTCAAATTGACCAAATCCATGTGGAGACTAAGTTCAAAATCCGTTCACCTTTTTATGGCACTATTCATAGTGCCAAAATGGTAGAAACGGAGGGAGTATTAATTTTTCCCCTCTTCCAGTTGTGGGATGTCATTTTTTTGCTTCTACTGCAGTTGGCCGGATTAATAGGAGATTGAAAGTTCTTAATATGTTTTCCTATTTTTCTCTACAATCTAACTTTGTTCAGCGCTTACATTAATTCTTCGAGAGTATGAAGCGCTTCTATTTATGGTTCCCTTCCTTTACTCTGCTGTCTAACTTTGCACACTCGTAAAGTCGTACTCATTTTCTCTTGATTTCAGAAGATTAGTTACAATGTATACAGTGATAATGTTACTCTCTCATATGTCTATCTGTAATTCATCAAAGGGGTCTAAATGCTTGAGAGCCTTAACGGGTGGAATTATTGAACTTCGAAACAGGAAAAAGCTAAAAGCTCTAAAAATAGAAATAGAATGTGTAAGAACTTTGAATGTTGAGGTCAAACCTAATAACTTGAAATTGTTTGTTTCGACATAGGTAAATTCTGTGTAAGCCATAGTGTTCATGAAAATATTATTATAATATCAAAAGTACCAATTCATAGTGTAATCTTATATTATGTCAAAAGTTTATCCTTTTAATAGTTTCAGGTATTCTAATTGTTGATATCTTACTGTTTTTGGCTGGAGCTCTTTGAGTGTCGTGACGCTGTCATTTGATGCCTATTACATTTCAAATTGCATCTGCATAGAATCGCAGAATTTGAAGTTTTGGAGAGCCAGTTATTTTTTATCAACTTTTATCGACCAAAAATGGCATAATGAAAGCTCGATCAGAATTTATGATTGGCATAACAAGCTTAATTACTCTACAGCTTTCCAAGTTACCCTAGTTTGTCAAATTCATCATCTTTTCTCAGACTGACTTTCCTTTAACCTTGAATTGAGGTCCTCTGTTGTTGTTATTGTGTGTGTGTGTGTGTATCCTCTTGGATCGATTTACCCAAGTATATTATATACCCTTTCAGGTGGAAAATAGTTTACTTGATAAAGGGTATGGTGAGGTGATCATTAACGCAGATGAGGTTGCTGTTGCAACTAGTCCACGTGGAACGGCTCATGCTTTGCTAAACATGGATCCATCGAAGACAACATATTTCTTGGGTTGCCAGGACAATGCTATCAATTACAATGACTCCTCTTCTGACTTCAATGTCTGGAATGATATGAAGCCCTAGGAATTGGAGGCTTTGTTAGATTCTTTAATAGCTGTTTGTCCATGTAAATTCTCTATGACACATCATTTAGTAATTGGAGGCTTAGATTGTCTTTCTTATCCATAAGTTTGTGCCTTGGTGGCGACCTAGTAGAAAAGGGATGATAGGTCAACGGAATGAGGTTCAAAAGCTCATTCTGGGAAGCTTTTGACCTTTTGTTCTGAATTAGCTGGAAAAATTAGCTGGAAAAATCAATTGGGGTTGAAGTAAAGAAGGACCTAAAGAAAGAAGGGGAGTCATATTTTGCATTCAATTGCGTTAAGTTTGGATATACATGCGTACATATTTGTATATGTGAGTCATATTTGCTTACACTAGCAAATCTAGCTTGAAAGCAAAACATTGTCCATCCAACAAGAGAGGCCAGCCAGTAAACGCATTTTTTTAATGATGGTTATTGCTTCCTCTGGTGGTAAAAACTCATACTAATAAATATGGACGAGGACGAGCTTCCAAAAACGCAAAAAAGCTAATGGAGAAAGGAATGAAACTGGCTGTTTTGGTAGGCTGCAACTATCCCAACACCAGAAATGAGCTGCACGGTTGTCACAACGACGTGTTGGCTATGAGGGAGCTGCTGATTCAGAAGTTCAAATTTCACCCGGAAAACATTGTGCTTTTGACAGACAAACCAGGCAGTTCGGTGATGCCCACCGGAGCAAACATCATGAAAGCTCTTCATAAAATGGTTGATCAGGCTCAACCTGCTGACATTTTGTACTTCCATTACAGCGGCCACGGCACGCTAGTTGACAAGTCATTCCTACCCTTTGGGAAAGAAGAGGCCATAGTCCCAACCGACTTCAATCTTATTACGAGTAAGTTCTGGTGTTTGGTGTGTTGGACCGTACTTATAAGCTGTTTTACTTAAAAGCAAAACAATTTAAGCTATTCGGGCTTTGTACGATGAAAAACATTTGTTACTTTGATGATTATATAAATCACATCGTTTTTCATCAACGGTAATAATATACTTTCGTGAAACTTAATTTGCAGGCGTGGATTTCAGACATCTGGTGAATAAGGTTCCGAAAGGAGCAACTTTCACCATTCTTTCTGATTCTTGCCACAGTGGAGGACTGATTGACAAAGAGAAGCAACAAATCGGACCTTGTCACAATTTCCACACAGATCGTGAGAGTCCTTTACCATCCTCAAGCAAGCACAAGGCCATACCATATGAATCCGTATTGCAACACCTTACATCTCTGACAAACATAAACACCGCAGACGTGGGAACTCACTTGCTGGACATCTTTGGAGAGGAAGCTAGCCTCAGATTTCGCCTGCCTCAGATCGATCTGGACATGCTCATCAAACCGGTGGAGCAGAACCAGGGGATTCTTCTGAGCGGATGCCAAACCGATGAAACATCCGCTGATGTGGTGTTGGAGAAAGGGAAGGCTTGCGGAGCTTTTAGCAACGCTGTTCAACAGGTTCTCAAGGAAAATTCTCAGTCTTTGAGCAACAAGCAAGTGGTTTCCATGGCCAGGAAGCTTCTCATCATGAACCAATTTAAGCAGCATCCGTGCCTCTATTGTAGCGATGAGAACGTCGATGCAGCTTTCTTGTTCCAATACTGATGCAGCCCAACCTACTTGTGCTCCCAACAATTGTTTCCATGAAATTATTACTAAGTAAAACTGATCATAATGAATCAAAGTCTTTTCCTAATTGATTTGAAAAAGTAACTCAAATAGTATAGAGATATGGTTAAGACAGTTTCGAATAAGTAAATAACGTCTGACGCCCTGGACTCAAAGACGGAATCTAGCAGGCGCATTTAAGGACATACATAGACAAAATAGCTTTGGTATGGCCTAAATTATGAACACATCGCACAAGGTATGGAAGTTGAAACCATGTGACACATAATCCACCCGCTAACGTACGAAAACATAAAAAACTTGTATCCAGGTCAAAACCTGTATAATGTACAAAGAAAACATTAAAAAAAAAACTCATGAAAGCCGAAATTGCCAAGGGGACATGGCAAAGGACCAAATCGAAGCTCCAGCATTAACTTTAAACTGCATCAGTATGACTTCATTTTGGTTTAGGAAACTTAAAAGGAGCTTGTTCTGCGCAACTGATACTTGGGCTCAGGAGGTGGCGCAGTAGGTAATGCTTTCTCCAGATCCTGAAAACAATAACATAAAAAAGTAAAATACACTGTAGCATTGGCACACGACCAAAACTGTTAAGGACGTTAAACCACTTCCGGGGATCATAATTAAAATTTTGAACTGGCACCAGAATACTATCAGATGGACAGAGAAAAGGAAGTGTATCTGAGCGTTATTTGTAGCAACTATTCTTTGCAGTATCTACGAAGAATTAGTAAAGATGAATGAGATAACTGTTGGATATTCCATTTTAAACCATAAGAACCTATAAAACATGAGCATGTAGCATAGAAATGATCAATCGATACACATTTTTCAACACCAATAAAACTCCAATGGCCACATAAGCAACTAAAAAGGATAAAACATGGCTGTAGCATGGTGAAATAATGCTGGGAAGAAGGCTCCTAATAATGTTGAAGTTCTAATATAATAGAATATACCCTCTGCTTTTTGAGTCTTTCATTCTCCTCTTCCAGGCGACTAACCTTGTGCTCCAGCTCGTTTGTGTAAGCCTGCCCATCAGTAGAAAAAGGTCAAAAGAAAATGGAAAGAAAAAGCATCCCTAATAAACTAAATGAATGGCTACCTGCTTCCTTGCTCGTGAACGAGCTGCAGATTCCCGGTTCTTGATCATCCTCTTTTGTCTCCTTTCCACAGTCTTTTCAATCACTTCACCAGAACCAACCTTCTTTCTTCCAGGTGTTTGTGTGTCCGATAACGTTCCCATCAAAGTGGAAGGAGACATAGTAATTTGAGTTTCAGGGAAAGTAGCATCCATCAAAGAATTTGAAACCATGCTCGTAGGTTGTTGAGCTGGATGGCCCTGTACAAATACAGACATGATGTTCTGTTGCTGTTGATGCTGCTGCTGTGGTGGTGAGTGATGAGCTGAAGTTCTTTGATAATTCAACCATTGAGCTTGCGGTGAAAGATTCTGCTGTTGCATAGCCAATGCATCTAGACCTGCACTTGAACCATTAGTCTTCTTCCTTGGCACAGATTCAGAAACAACTCCTGCCTTCACCAAGAAATCTTCGAGGGTTATTTCACCAAGAGTAATTTGTCTATCCTTTGATTTTCTCTCAAGGTTGTTTCTTTTTTGTCCCTGCTGAATATCTTTCCAGACCTCATCAACAGTCTTTTTGCTTAGATCCCTAGATAGTGTAAGACTAGATTGTCGATTTAGAGCAGAATGAAGCTGTCCATGCTGATGTCCCCCAGTATCACCATCACCAACTCCATGATGAGACTCAATAGTAAAAACAGTCTTTAAAAGCTCATCAAGATTCATACTGCTCAGAGGTTTTCCTATATCCCCTAAATGATGCTGAACCTCATCAAGAGTGAGGCTGTACACAGACCCTTGCCTAACAAGTGGGCCTGAATTTGATTCTTGAGTTCGAGCTCCACCAATAGAGTTACTACTAACACCTCCTTGTGATCCCATTATGTAATTGCTATCCACCAGCTTCTACTGTAGAATGAAATCAAATATTCTGAAAACAAATACTCTCAGAGCCTTTAATAAAAGTTAACATTGATTATTCTTCCATTTCCTTGGCACAGTTGCATCTACTCTCCTCACTGCAAAACAAAATCGCAGGAAAGCAGCTCTTACAACTGTATTTTACCAATTGAAACTCGATCTAATACATGTAGAAGGGATTTTTGTACTCTCATAACCAACCACAGGACAATACAGCCACACAAAAAGAAACATAAAGAAGTAACAGGCTGACAAGTCAGATCGCATTGTACAAAATGATGCAGAATATAAATTGGCTAACCAGGAGAGTAAATGAAAGAATATAGGAATACCATGGACTAGCTTGTAGCACTTCTACAATCACATCATTCTCCATAAGAGAAAACCTCAGCAATGATGCTGCACCGGAAAACTTGAGTGAGTTGTATCACTCAGATTAACATTTTGTATAAAACACAAACTAAACAAAGAAAGTATTCACTCTCATACTTCTGAACGTTCACAGGTTATATAGAAATGAAACACCCCTTTACCTTTAAGCTAAAGTTAAAAACCCAATAAAACAACCAACGAGTATAGGTGAGTCCATATAAGAGAAATCAAAACCATCAATGAGCTGTACAGCTGAATCAAAGTAAACAATGATATTATAAATATGGCAAAAGAAGCAGATACAGAAGCTCGACTGGAGGAATCAATCATGGAAATTATCTGTACTTCATTACAAGTTCGGTACTATAATCCAAGAGGTTCACGAGTAGTCTGCTGCTGAATTAATTTTATTCTCATAAATTTAGGTTATCTCATATGCATTAATATAGCTACCATTAGATTTGTCAAGGCCAAAAGCTTTAGCAGCAAAATGACGTCAAGTAAAGCCCCATTATGTCTTTTAACAGTCGGCTTAAATTTAACAGTAGAACTCATATCCTTCTACTCTTCTAGTTCCAAAACAAACTAGTATTTCCCTATGTTCTTAGCTCTTCCTCTACAGACACTAATCTTGTATTTCTACAAGTTTACATAAAGTTAATGAACTTAGTTAGCACACAATGGCCATAAAAGGCATCCATCAAATTAAGCTGTGAATTTGATCTGAATGCACCAATACAATAAGCGGTACACAAATTAACAGCATCAGTGTATGGTGAACTACTTGCGTTAACATTCTTTTACAGTTGAAACTTCTCTGCATATGCTAATCAGTGATTATTGATTGCAATAATAGAGAAACCCTGAAAATTACACACGTTGCACCATCAAGATGAATGTGCAAAATTGTGTATCATAATTCTTAAAAATTAAATTATTTTTGCATGCAGTGTTCAATTTTCCAGGCATCACAATCATTTACTCAGAGCTTTGATACTCTTAGATGAGGAATTTAACAAGATCCAGAGTGAAAATATTCTTCTATGTTAATAGGAGTTATGATCAAAGTTCGTTTTCAACTCTAAAAAGTAAATAGGGTAATCACTTTGGGAGGAGGAGGTATCACCACTTGAGTTTTCTACACTCAGCAGAGGTAACTATGGGCATCTCTATGAAATTCATTTCAGGGAAATGGTCATTGGAACGTCATCGGAATACAGTAAAAAATGACGTTCTATGGTTAAAATTATCCAACCTTAACTCCAAAAAAATAGGAGGACATGTATGGTATAATAGGAACTTTTTCACTGCAGCCATTGTGGCTTCCCTTGAATATAGCAGACTCCACATATGCTATATAGCCCTTGCAGGAATTTGACATGGCAACTGAAAACTAAGTTTATGAATCTCAACAAGGGTTCTTCTCTTTGCAGAATTAATTGCTAGTTCGCCATCCCAAAATTTTCACAGAAAATTGCTCTGAATATCATGTGCATTAACGCAGGCATACTAGGATTGAATTAAAGGTCAAATATTTTTAGAAAATGCTTACAAAAGCTCCTATTGTCTGCAACACCGAAATCCAACATCCAAGTTCATAAAAAAGCAAGCATCATGCTCAAGAAGGATTTATCATGCTTTCTATGGTCAGTAAAATGTGAACATTGTGAAGAGAATATTCCTTCAGATGTTTAACTCAAATCCCTATAAAATTAATGAAAACAAAAGGAACTAGAGAAGTAAGTGACAATTACACTACTGACATAAGATGGTTGTGAACAATGAAGAATTATAAGAGAAATTCAATTACCCATGATTAACAGATATAATAAAAGTGACACGAGAACCGTGTGCTTTCAAAGACAATGAGATAAATTCACACCAGAAAAGGTGACAACAAGGTAAGCTCACACTACATATTAGAAGGCAACAATTCTCTTTGGTAAAAAAAATTCAGGTTAAGTTTTGTAGTGTATTGATGACATTTTGTAGATTTTTTGAAAAAGAAATAGAAGAAAATGGTTCCATCTAAGAGTCAACACACAAAGGCTGAAAGGGGGTTATTGTTCTTCTTCCAAGATCCTATTCGGACTTTTGCACTATACCTACTCCCCGAGGCTCCAAAACATCAAGTTTTGTTCTAAGATCAGACACTTTTCACCAATTTCAAATTTTTATCAGGTAAAGCATACATCTCTGGTAACAGAATTTTATATACCAAGGATGGATATATCTTTTGACTAGAGTAATAAGAACCATTTCTTAAGTTTAAATCAATCATGGAAAAAGAGATTCAGCATAAGCAACAATGCTATGGAACATCTCTAACGTCAGTAGGAAAGAAGACTGAAGATTTCTTCAGTGGGGTGAAAAGGTTTTAGTCTTTAAACAAAACAAACAGAGTCTGTTCTGAAACTTCACTGAAAAACAGAAAAAAACAGCTTTTCGTTAACCCTTACTGCCCAGGTTTATCCTATAGACTTCTCATTCTCTCTTCCTATGCAGTAACAAGCTCCCTACTCTCCTTGTTTACAACTTAGGTATAGACAAATTGAAGGAAAATTACTAAGCTGCAAGCCTACAGTCACCAAATTATTTACTTCTCAAAATTATTAAAATGCATGCACAATCCCTCATCTATACATTGAATCCAATATAGAAAACAAGCATACACTTTCGCTTGCTATTTTTGTAATAGCAAATAATAAAATATATAAACCATACACACCGTATCTACATTTAGAGCATTAACTAGCAAAGCCACTGAAAATTGATATTAAACTGTAAATTACCTGTAGTTGGTAAACATCCTGATTTACAGCTTCTCCAGAACTGGTAGATTTTAAACTTGTTACTTCTCAAACTTATGGATTACATCAGTGTATTCAAACAACAGAAATGAAAGAAAAAGTTTCAATTAAATAATAACCTCATCTAACGATTGACCGCGCGCTCAATGACAGGAAATCGCCAAGAACTATCTAGCAGCTCCAGTAGCCTTTTGCTTATTTTCTTTTATAGTTTACTTCTCTTATTTTAACCTTCAATGTCCAGTTCTCGAAGAATATGGAATCAACTGATATTTTTCTAGCAGAACATAAAGCTGCAGTTTCCCCTTCTTTTAATTGCTGGTTGGTAGAAATGGTGCTTTTCCAACAATTACAGCATCAGGTAGCAGACAAAAAAACCCTGCAACACCATTATCAATTTTCAAATGCTTTGTAAAGGAATCAAACTAATATATTTCCTTTAACTGTTTCTTAATAAACATTCTTAATCTTTCTCGATGCACTCCAACTAAGAAGAAATTCAGTTACAGTTTTACAGAGCCTTTTTACTTGGTAGAATGAACACCACAAACAACAAACAGATACTAACAGGAATTTGAAGGAACTACTACAAGATAACAATCAAGGATGACTTTCTTTCATTTAGAAAGGTACTCTATTGATCTGAAGTCTACAATTTACTTTTATTTCATATTTTCCGGACAAAACTTATAATTTCAGCTGTAAGTGAACAGCAAAAGAAAAATCTTTAAGCTTCAGCAACCCATTTTGCACTCTCCCTCTCCCTCTGAGATGACAAATATCGTTTAAAGTCAAGTTTTTTCTTGAAACTGAGAAAATCATTGTCTCGATTTAAAAATTATAGCATCTGAAGATAGAATTACTGGAAAATACACTCGACGACTTCTAGAATTTTTGGGACAAGAACGATGATCCCACTGGAAATTAAGCATGCTATAAGTGTTTTAACACTTCAAACCATCCAAATTTAATAGGTGATTACAAATTAGAGTTACACTCAAATAGTTAAAACAGTGATTGTTAAATGGGAAAAGGATACAATCATTTCCAAGTGTACATAATCTACATTTGACTACTTCCAGTGCTTTAGATGGCGGAAATTGATAGGTTAATGATGATTATGAGCAATTACAGCATCAGAGAGAAAAAGAAAAAAAACCTGAAACACCATTATCAATTTTTTTAATGCTTAGAAAAAGGAATCAAACTATATATTTCCTTTAATTGTTTCATTAATAAACTATCTTAATCTTTCCCTTTGTACTCCAACTAAGATCAAATTCAGTTACAGTATTCAGCAGGAAGATTGACAGAGCCTTTTTGCATGGTAGAATGACACCACAAAACAACCAGAATACTAACAGGAATTGTGTGAAAGAAACGGGAATTTGAAGAAATTACTTTAAGATAACTGTCAAGGATGACTTTCTTTCATTTAGAAAGATACTCTATTGATCTGAAGTCTACGATTAACATTAGGGGGATGCTCAGTTACTGAAAAATCTTCAACACATTTTACACAGGAATGAGAATACCATGAATGGTGTTTCATAGTCCTGGAAGGTTTTCTATCTTTAGTTATTTTAAGAATGTTTTCTTTTGTTTCCTTTTAGTTTTAGAATCTTATTAGGACATTATTTATTTAGGAAAATAGAATGGGATTCTATTCCATATAGGATATGGTCATTTTTTTGGCTATAAATAATGTATTCCTCAAGGAGGATTAGACAGAGATTGAGATAAATAAAATTCATATTAGACAGAGATTGAGATAAATAAAATTTATTTGCGATTAATTCATAAGCCGAGTTGTGTGACGCAGCTTTCCCTGAGGGTGTGACTCCTAAAGGACCCCTATAGCCGACGGTGCGACTCCGAAGGTTCCCAAGGTGTGACGCCGAGGGTTTATCTACATGTTTAGTTTTATTCGTTAACCTACGGCCGTTGAAACTACTTTCGCCACTCTAAACCAAGTTCTAAACCCTAAGATTCGTTTATAAAACCTACGCTACGTTGTGCTGCATCACACTCTCTTCTCTCTCTCTCTCTCCCTCCCTCTCTGTAATGACAAATATCTTTTAAAGTCAAATTTTTTCTAGAATTTTCAGGAACAAGAATCATAATCCCACTAAGCACGCTATAAGTGTTCCAACTTTAAACCATCCAAACTTAATATTGAAAAGTCAAGGTAGTTACACTCAAATAGTTAAAACAGTGATTGTTAAATAGGAAAGGAGAAAGGATAAAATCATTTCCAAGTGTACATATTATAATGTGGAAAACAGGGAAAACCTACATTTGACTACTTGCAGTGCTTTACATGGCGGAAATTGATAGGTTAATGATCATTATGAGCAAGGCAACTACAATTGATGATGAAACAACAGGGTGCAGATGAATCGAATTATAAGGTTTAAACCTATAACAGACCAAATATATATAATATATATCAACAAATGCGAGTCCAGGAAGAAAACATATCCAAAGCAATAATCAATAGGCAGTGAAATTTTTACAAGTATAGAGAGAGCAAAAAGGTGGCCACAAAAGTTACACAGGAGCAAACAAAATCATACAACTAGAAAACTGACACACAGAAAACCAAATTGGGGGCCGGAAATGTGACCCGGTAGCACAGGGCGAGATCTAAGCTAAAGGTGCAGCAAACTAGCCAAAACAACGCCTTACGCATGTTTCCTCTAGCCCGTATGGACAAAACGAACGAGTAGGTATTGAATCCCATTGGAAGAAAGTGCAGTAATCATAACATGACACAGAAAAAGGAAAAGGGGGAAAACGAGAAAAGGGTACCTGAGAATTGGAGGAGGGAGGTTCAATGGGGAGGTGTGACATGGGTGGGGGAGGGGGTGTGGGAGTGGAGCAGGAAATGAGAGCCGGCTAGTTAACGACACAATTTACTTATATAGAAATTTGCAGCACTTTTGTTTAACCCACGTGAAAAAGTACAACAAAAACCGAGCCGTCCATTCTTAAATCCACGCGCGCCTAATATCTTACGTACTCGCTAATCACCGCGATCTGTCATATCGCCGGTTGAGGCACTTTCCTTTTTAAGTTTCATTCCACTACTAGAGAAAACAAAGTCTTGTTTTATACCGTCTAAATACTTAAATACACAATAGGTCAATATATTTTTTGCTTTCTTTTTTAGGGAGATACTACGGTCCCGTGACTGAACCTTCAGTCACGTGGTTTATCACTGTTGGATTAAATTTCAACGGTTAGAATAAGTTTAAAATTTACTAAAAATAGACAAGTTTTTGAAAAGTGACTGGATCGTAGAATTTTCCTCTTTTTTATCCTATGTGATTAGGGATTTGATGGCTTCAAGCATGTTTCTGATAGACGGTGATTTTATTGTATGTTTTTTTGAGGGATTATCGCTCAAAACTCGTAGAAAAATTGATTAGCTTAAAAATCTGTTGAACAAGGGAAGATCAACAAGAATTTCAATCTAACGTCTCTGACATAGAAATCTAGCTCCAAAGATAACTAATTTTGTGGGGAAGCAATATGAGGTGGTGATGGATGGTGACACTTCGAACGCCGTTCTCGAACGTTGATTCTCTGCAAGATAGGTCTAGTGGAAAACCGGTTTAGACTCTCTTACACCGAAATTTAGGGTTTAAAGTGTATAGTTCATGAGTTGAATACTAAATGAATCATATACATACCGGAGTATATATATATATTAAGAGTCCAAATAAATTTAGGTTTGAGAGTATTTACCTTGTCGAACGAGTTTACCATTTCATAAATATAACTGGTTTTGTTATTCATATACCATTTATTGTGATGATTTGCTCAGAACTCTGGATTCTTTCTCACATTAGGTTCGTGGGTCGTGCAGTACTGATCGAGTACTTCAGGTTGAGCATCATCATGTTGCAAAAAAAGGAAAGAGAGATTGTATTAAGATTTTCAATCTCTGACTACAAGCACCACCACAAGTAGAACCGCTAATGTGTTGGATTTAACCCCTCGGGTTTAGCCCAGTGGTAAAAGGGCGTTGAGGCCGCACTGACC
>JAAGWI010089342.1:0-20845 GCA_012274505.1 Galium porrigens var. tenue
AGGCTTCCATCCTAAAACCAATTAGTATTAGGAGGAGTTAACCTTTGACCTTATATATTAGTTATTAACCTTGTAATAAACCAATGTGGGACATTATCTTTCAACAAAGATGCATGAATGTTGTATCATTCATGAGAATTTAGTACTTATTTATAGCAATACAAAGGGGGCAAGAGTATACTGTTTACCTAGAACAAATGAATAGTGAAAATAATTAATATCCCAAATCTGTTTTAATGATGATGAGCATTTCATTATTCATAACAGGATGTTTTAAATGTTATGCTCTAAATTTATTTATTTTTTGAAATATCAATTCATGTTATTGGGAAAACGCCCAATAGCGATTACAGTGAAATTAACATCCAATTCAACTAGACTATTACAAGGATAACTAAATCACATGTCAACCACACTGATAACGTCTGTACTATTACGGATTGAGATATCCAATGAAAAATTGTAATACCACACTTGGGGATATTAACATGAAAAATTGTAATACCACACTTGGGGATATTAACTTGCTAACATCGAAACCACAACCGCTTGGTAGAGAGGAGCGTCTCATGCATATGTCAATCAGGGATCTGTTACAACTGCAACACCACTTGATCCGGAATCTATGTTTTTCAGACTTTAAACACCTTGAAAGCCACTGACCACGAACAAAAAACATGATTCGTACAACCAGATCGAGAACGATAAACACAAATCACGAAAACACGATCTCTATAACTAGATCGAGAACAAAACATCGATAGAAACAACTAAATCAAAGATCTAATCTATCAAATCGAAGAACAATTATAATGTGTAGATAGATCCACACTTATTCAATAACATAAAGAATCAGTAAACAAGAAAATTCTACAGTTCAGTCAAATTATATTTACTTATCTATTTTTAGTAAATTTTAAACTTATCATAAATTTTAAAATTTAATCTAACAATTATAAATCACATGACTGTAGAATTTTCCCAGTAAACAAAGTCATGGTATGTTATTCAATAACACTTATTCTAATGTTATGTTCTAAAATTAATTTGTGACGAAAGTTGCGATTCAAAAAATGAAAAGTCAGGGTATCTTTCTCTAAATAAAATCTGGTTCAACCCGATCAAAAAGAAAAAACAAATCCGGTTCAACTACTCATTTCTGCAACCCTGCAACAATCGTTTGACCACCGCAAGCTCTCCCCGCCAGAGAAGATTTATTATAGCTATCTGAATGGTTTCGCCTCTTCTATGAATTCTTTAAAATTGCGTAGGAAGGACGACCAACAACCCGAATCCAACTTCAATTGTTGTTCCTGCTCCACTACTTACGCCAGAGCAAGAGAGTGAGACCAACCCCTTACGCCAGTTAAGGTACATTTCTTCAATAACCCATTTACGCTTTGCTAGTTTTGGTTCGATTTCTTCTAATTAGACAGCCAATTTTGTGAACGAATTTACAATTTGCAATCATAAAAGGTTGGGTATTTTGCTTTCTCAATAACCTGTAATGTGAAATATTCAATGAGTATGGAAGGTGAGTTGGTGTATGTAATTATGTATGACTTGCAGTTGCTTGCTTCTTGGAGCTATGCATTAGGACAAGAAGAAGATAGTGAATAAAACATAATAGAAGTATTTATGTAGTTTTCCAAATGTTAGCATGAGAACACTTTAACTATTGGACATCAAGTAGGATGCTGTTTAGATTAAATTAGAAACATGTGCAAAGTGTTTGGGCATTTGTTTCATTGGTCTGGAAGAGACATTGTTGGCAGCAGTTGTTTCTAGTTATAGCTTACTTGAATTGTAGTGTTTTGATCTTCATTTGAATGCCCGTCCAAACATCGTTTTACCATCTCTGCAAGAACTTGGATAGTATTTTGATTATATTACCTTTGAGTTTGGGGTGGAAGTAGCGTAATGATGTACTTGTATACCCGAGTATCTACTTTGCTGAATGTTAGATTTTACAGTAATTTTTGTCAAGATTGTGAGTGTGGAATCATTTCATGGTTCTCATATATTCAGGTACCCATCCCAGGCTAGAACCATCTGTTAATATGATCATGAACCAGACAACAGAAGTAGCTAAAGATCTGGACTGGAAAAGTATAGGCAATTCAAGGGAGCAAGGTAGTGAAGAAGTTGTAAAGAAAAGACTCCCTAAAAAGATCAGGCAAATACCGGATTCCTATTTCCTTCCTCGAAGGTCCCTTCCATCCGCCATTGCATTCTACGGCTCTTGGATTGTTGCAGGCGTTGGAGCTGGGATGTTAGCAGAAATCTGGATTAACAAGAAAATCAAAGGTATATATATCTCGATTCATGTTCTGTTTATTTGTATATGTGTCCAATTACCTTCACTGTCGTCTCCACTTTGCAATATTTAGACTCTGGCTGGCTGTTATGAGATAACAGAATAATAATATTGTTACATTCAATATTGAAACGAAAGCTATTGAGATGAATCATGAGCCATGTTCTTGTACACTATGGTGAAGTTTGTGGTCTAATTTTATTCATTCCAGAACTAACTACTGTAGTTCCCATTAAATTGAGCTGTCTTGCATTCTTGAATACTAATACTGAATCAGATTATTGATCTTTTAATGGCAACCAGAATGGCGAAATCTTGTTCGTTAGAATTTAGGCGTGGCTGATTGTTTGTTTCTTGTTTGTTCGGCATTGAGAAGGTGTTTCTGTTTGAAACATTCGTTACTGTGTATTACAGAGGACAGAGGTGTCATCTGGGAATTCGACAAACAAGAAGAACTCGTGATGCAGTTAAGAAATGATTGAGAAGTTTGTTACCTAAGAAAGTGATGCAAACATTCCTTTCTGTGATCTTCATATCTAGAGATGGTTAAAACCTAGTCAGATATATGTATGCTTGACAGAGTTGTATTTCGTTAGACATTTGGATTTATAAACATTTACCTTTGAAGAAAGAAACTAATGAATCGTGATCCCCCGTCTTACTTTTACTGTACACAGATGAAACATGAATTATCTACTCAAAACAATACTGACAGCATTCATGATTTCATGGGCTCATGGACAAGATAAACTTCCTAGTACCATCGAGTATCTTAATTTCGCAGTCAAAGTTGTCAATTTCTTAGCAAAGCATGTGCATCAAAATGTAAATGCATCTATCATTGTTCTCCGTTTTTTTACTATTACGGCACAAAAAATAATAAAATATGAGTGGACAAAATTGAATTGATTGAAGGAAAAGCAAAGAAAATGAGATTGGGTTATTATTCTGTACAAAAATTTGGGTGAGATTTTTTTAAAAATTTTACAATTAAGTAAACTTAATATACAAACAGATGAACTAATCAAAAGAAAAGATAATTTATAAGTTTATTTATTAGTTTGAATTTATTTAAGTTTTGTTAATATATTTGTTAGTTGACTTCAGAATTACATATATAATTAATACTACAAAATACATAATACTCACATGAACTAATTACGATGAGACGGTCAGATGGAAAACCTATTCCAAATCTAGAAATTGGTATTGTTGGAAAAAGTGTCAAAAATAAATTTAAAAAGTACCAAAATGCAAAATCAGTGTGATCGATGACAAAAAATTGAGGGAGGAGATAACAGAACACATTCATTAATGCAATCTTTATTACTCTCTGAAATCCAAGAACAAACAAACAATGCATCTCATGATTCTCTGCCAAATTCCGTTCAAAAACTGTACAATACCAGATCCTTTTTCAAAACCAGACGCGCGCGTCACACACACACACACACACACACACACACTGACACACACACACACACACAAATACCTGCATCAAATCTGCTCCAAAAGTGCCACTACTGCGTACGCATACTACTACAGGTACACAACAATAAAGAGAAATACGGTGATTTGGTATAAAAATACGCTAGTGAAGGCGGAAGGGGGATGCTAACATCAGCTGTTCCCAAAAAGCTTTCTTCTCTGACAGATCCCGGAGCACTTTAGCCAGCTGCTCGCCGGAGTAGACACAGAACCCTCTCGAATACAGCACCGTCTGCGCCGCACGTGAGTTGACCACCATTCGCAGCAGCTGCTGCCGGTCAAGCTTCCTTAGCTCCTCCTCCATCGCCCTGCTCCTGCTGTCTCTCGAGAACATGACCTCGCCGGAGCTAGGGTTTGGAGGAGCTTTGCTCTCGACGGGCATGGCTTGGAGGATGCTAACCTGCGCCTCAAGGAATTTCACGTACTTGTACGTCTCCTCCAGCATCGTCCCCGTGTCCATTCTCTTGTCCCACGGCAGCAGCTGCTTCAGCCGCAGCGTCTTCTCGGTTATCCTTTGCCGCCGTACCCTCCCGGCCTCTGGTGGCCGAGAGTACGGCTTGTTGTATGATCTCACCGACTTAACCTCCTGCCGATGGCGGTATTTTCCGGCGGATGCGTCGTCGGAAGTGGAGAAGAAGTTGATGAGCGGCTCCGGTGTGACTCCGCCGCCGTTCAAGTTCAGCAACTGGAAGGCGAACTCCTGAGAGTCAAAGCTCTCGTTTTTTGGGATTTTCAGAGTTGTTTCAGGCGCCTGCTCCAGGTATCCGTACGCCGGCAATTGAAACGAGGAAACACCGCCGTAGTACGGCGAGGGATAGTTAAGCGGCGGCGCGTACTGGAACTGAGAAGCTGAGACAGCTGAAACGCCACGGTCGTATGGAGAGTGATAGCTCATCTGCGACGGCGCGTACTGAAACTGAGAAGCTGAAACAGCTGAAACGCCGCCGTCGTATGGAGAGTGATAGCTCATCTGCGGCGGTGCGTACTGAAACTGGGAACCGGAAACGGCGCTGTCGTACGGAGAGTGATAGTTCATCACCGGTTGGAGCTGAGCTGAAACGCCGGCGTCGTACGGGTAGTAGTTCAGCGACGGCAACGGTGCAGGCTGCAGAAAGGGCTGCAAGCTGATGAGGTCAGAGAAGTAGCCTCTGAGAAAAGCTTCTTCCACTCCCATGGACGACATCGCAGCCGCGTGAGAATCATCTCCGGTGATGGCTGCCGGAAAACCATAATCTCTCTCCATTTTCTCTCTTTCGAAAATGCAAAATGTGTGAGTGGAATGAAGAAGAACTCTGTCTCCGGGGAGTTTATATAGTGGCGAGTTGGGATGTACGTGGCGTATGGTGATTGGCTGGAGAATAACGATGGAATTCATCGGCGGCTTTGGGTACAGGTGTCAGAAAAATGTTTCATTTTTGTCTGTCCTCTGCCAAATCCGTTACTCTTTTGGGTGTACCATTCTGATTGACGTGAGCCGTTGGATGTAGGGGCACGAGTGATCGGACGGGTGGGATGAGGAGCTTGTCAGAGCTGGCTCGTGGGCCTGACGAATCTGTTGATGGTCGGATGAAAAAGGCTATATTATCCTTGCAGATGGGGTTTTACGGAGGGTGGAAATGGTAATTGTAGAGAATTCATAGTACCAGCAAGAGAATGATGATGTGTTCTTTTTCTCTGCTTGATTTCTTCGGACTCTTTTAATTTCTTTTCCTAGGGGGAATGAATCTAATTTGAGTAATCCCTCCCTTTTACCTTTATTGTTTTTAAATATTGTGTTTAACTGTTAATATTTTAATTATTATAATAATTATATAATTATTTTTTAAGTTTATATTACGATGAATTTAATAATACATAGTATCTCAAACTGAAAAATGTAAGAGTATAGTTTGAAGTGATACTTGAAGAGTGTGTTAGTTGTATATGTTATTCTAATTCAAGGATATTTAATCTAGGTAAGAATGTATAATTGGATTTGTTTTAGATCCATAAGGTTATGGGTTTGGCTAATGTATTAAATCATCCCGTATGTTTGGAATCCCATGATTCTAATACTCATGTACATAAATAATTGTACAATACAATCTCCCCATCCCCTCAAAAAAATCACAAGAGTTTACATATAACTTCAAAAGTTTTTCATGAAATCTACGATCCTCCAATCCTGTTAATTGTTATGATTTGAGATGCGACATCTGATTCACCCAAATTACAGAGCGGAATTCCAAACTCTCATAAAAAACATTGACAAACGTACACATCAATGACTTGATTACTCCTCTGTTTCTCTTAATATGACACACTTTTCTAATATAGATGTTTCTATTAAATTGACACTTACCCAATTTGGCAAAATCTAGATTAATATGAATCATTTCTTTTACTTTTACTCCAATTCAATCAATATCAACCACATATCCAACCTATCTTTGTGCCCAATCCTTGTGCCCAATTTGAAGTGTCATAGAGAATCGGAGGGAGTACGTAAGACACCATCCATGGTTGGAATCTTTGATAACACCTTCAAATGACAACTATAAATATGAATGATTTTTTTTTGGCATATGCACGATATATACTTTTGGTGAAAATCTCCTGACAATCATATTATAAGTTTATTATAGGACCGTTTCTTAATTCAATTTTTTATAAGATTAAGTTTATTATAGGACCGTTTCTTGATTCAATTTTTATAAGATTAGTTTATTTATTTATTTTATTAGCACCTTATTATGGTATTTTTAATTATTTATTTTAAAAAAATATGTATTTAAATATTGTAAATGTGTATATATAATTAGTTCAATTGGTTGTGTCATTAGTTTTATTTCATTGTACTTTCTTTTCTTTACTTAAATTTTTTATTTATTTAAATATTATAAATGAAAAACAAACAAAGCTAACAAACACACAAACTATTCATATGAGAAATCATTCGTCCTACAATAAGATTATGGTCTCACCCAAGACTTTGTAATATTTTTATGATGCAGGCAACTCTGAATAGAGTGTTCTTGTGACATTTTCCATCTACCAGAGCTAACTATAAATTACATATAGAAGAAAAAGGTAAGAAAAATAAAATGAAAAAAGAATAAGGTTGAAAAGATGTAAAAAACTGTACAGAAGAATACCAAGAGGTCGGGGAGCAGCAGCTAAATGAATCTTTTTTCGAAAGCCCCTCCGACCTCAAATGCAGTAGCTGCAACTAATTTTCTAAAAGCCAACCCCTAAATAAATGACTATGTTAGGATAACAAACTAATGCTGCTGCTTCTCACTGCCTGCAAAAAATTATCTATCCCCCATTGCATGGAAAATGGGAAGTCTGTTCTTCAGCCAGTGTACCATCTCCTTGTCTAGGGATGCCTTGTTTAAAAGAGCATCCAGCATTGGACTCCCAACTACTTTTGGAGTATCCGTAAAGGACCATATCCGATCCTTCGGCCAAGGTTTCTCTGGCTGCTTCGCCTGTCAAAATTAAAACATTAAATGATCAGGTTTTTGTTCTGCCGTTCAGAAGTATACTACGTTCAAACGATACCAATGTCAAAACCTCACATAATTGGCAAATGACTCTGACCTCATGCAATAAACTACACGTACATTTCATGGTCCTATCTCATCTAATCTCCCATTCAGCTCAAATAGTCTCTAGATAATAATAACTCTTTAACATGTCATGATGCAGCAGTTGATCACAAACAAGATCCTCCCAATCAATAGACTTGATACAAAAACAGTATAAAGCATGAAAAAAAGCTCACCATTCTTGAAAGCATGAACTTCACAGTTCTTGGACCATACACACGCTGACGTGATGGCTTCTGAACTTTTGCATAGAAAGAGCCTATTTCTGGCAATGACAAGCAGCCCCTGCTTGCTCTGGCTAGGCTACGATCTGGATCAGCCTTATCTTGGTTGTGCCAGTATATTAGCTGTCCTAAACAATAATTCTCGCCATATGTCTTGCAGTACTCGTGCCCTTGTGAGCCCAAATTATCGCCAGACTTTCGGCAAAGATCAAGAGGACTTATGTAAACAGGTGGAGATGTAACAGTTTTGTATTCCTGTATGCAGATTGAAATCCCATGGTCAAACAAAAAGGAGCATCTACAAACAATTGAAATATTACAAAATGGTGGCTTACTATGAATATTTTTTTTTTATGCGTATAAAAATGAAAGACATACCCGCATCTTAATGAAGCATTTTGTGTGAGCATATATATGGATCAAATCAGCAGCTGCATCATGACGACACTTGGATGAACAAGGAAGATCCCTTACCTCATCCCTTAACCTGATCAAAGAGAAATCAATTCCTGTAAGCTCCCACAGTCATTAGGCTATGATCAAGCAAATACAGGGAGGCTATGATCAAGCAAATAAAGGGAGGCTATCCCACTCACCATATCAATGATTTTTTAAGTCCCAACTCAATGTCATCCGAATTGGATGGATCATGTGCATGGATCTTAGCTTTGAGTTCCTTTAATGTTCTATCATCAACGTGAGGTGTTATGCATTCAAGAAGTCCTTTCACAAGGGATTCCTCTCCTGTCCAGAGATATGAGACCATTTCTCTGGCACTGAGTCTCTGTAGTGGAGGTGGGGCAGTTTTTGGATTACCAAAAACACATCTCATCACATACCTCACCTGCAAGACAACCACAATTTTGATTAGTTGAAGTTATCCAACAAATTCCAATTCTAGTCAATTTCCAATTTATCAGAACATGGTTAATTTCTCTCTAAACTATCTTGATTGTACTGTTGAAGTTATATTTAATCACCTTGCTAAGAGTAATAGCCAAATCCTGAAGTCTATGGTCGAATACACCATTAGCCTGCAATATCCAAGAGGAAAGTGAGAACCAAAATTCCAAAAACAATGTTTACTTTAGATAATACAAATTTGTACATAAAAAGGATATTAAAAGACGTAGTAATTAAAACAGTGCATAATAGTCATCCCGTATTAAGGGGTATAAAACCTCTGAATAACATGCACAATGGGACAAACAAAGTGAAACATAAACCACAGATACCTGAACTTCTGCTTCTCTCTTCTCATGGTCCAGGGAGATCTCTGCACAGTACTTCTTTTTCTCATCCAAATTATGCCTAAGAATCTCTTTGGAAAGCTTTACCCTCTCAAAATTAATGAATCTCACCTATACAACATTAGACATGGTAAAAAATCATGGATCTGCAAACGCCAACTTCAAAATTGATGAGAACAGTAAATACATACAAGGCGTGCAGAGTATGCAATGAGCCAGTCTGGTAAGCCATCGAGCAAACACCTTCCAAGTCCAGCCTTGAGAAGATCAATGTGGTCTTCTTCTGAAACAGTATTCAGTTCACAAGCCTCAAGCATCAGCTGGTGTCGATGAAGTACTCCATGGAACTCCTTCAGCACCTAACACAGAAGAAAGCATAAGCTAATAAAATGTCTTATGTTGCCAATAATAAATATCTGACCAAACAGAACATGTAGAAGATAAGTCTTCAAATCTATGCAATGATTTTATAGTAATCTAACTCAACAAAATGCATATACAATCTACATGGAACAATCCCTTGCTCCCCTGACAATCTTAACTCCAGAGAGTTAAGGATGTGAAATCTACCTTTTCTATAGCCCCTTCACCCACTAAGTTCAGATAACTCCCACGGCAAACCTCACTGCCGCACAGACAGACCGAAGCTTCGGACTCTTCTTTACTCTGCAGGAGGATAAGAGTAATCAGCTTAACACAACACAAAATCCGATAAGAAACTGAATCCAAATATTAAAATAGACCATATGAGAGAGAGAGAGAGAGCTAACCTCAGTGATAGAATTGTAATCAAAAGTAACCTCTTCACCATATTGAATAGGGCGTACAGTGTAAATTCCAATCATGTATTGGCCATTAACAGCAGTAACCCTGTAATCAGAAAAGATTCAGGACATTGATAACAAATACTAAGAAGCAACACTGACAATCAAAAGATAGTATCTATGTTTGCCTGGAGAGGATCATGAAAGAGATGCAGTCATGAGTTTCAAATAGATGAAGCAAAGCTTACAATTACACAATATCTACAACCTATCAACATACATGCTCCCTCCATCCCAGAGTCCTCTTGACAAGTGTGAAATGCATGCATATTAATGAGGGAGAAATTGAGTGGTCAAAAGGTGGTTGAGGGAGTAAAAAGAAAAGAAAAGAAAAGAAAGTAATGAAGTGAGTAATTAATAATGAATTGAATGTTACCAAAAACGGAAATACTCAAAGTGGGAAGGAAACTATAGGACGAACAAATAAGGAAAGTTTGAAGAAGACGCTGGGACAGAGGGAGGCAGACAAGTCTAGAAGAAAAATACATTGGCATCAGTAACAATTAAGAAGAAGGGCTGGGTGAGGGTGGAAGGTTGGGTAAATTTCATTCCTAAATATTCAAGATGTTACCGATTAAAATATTTAAAGGATGATAATGCAAATTTTTTGAAACTCACTTTTGGTATAAAAATGGTGATATTACAATACCAAAATGTGAAATAGACATCTATGACCTATTCAACTGTCAGTTGCCACAGCAGGGATACCTAATTTAGAGAGAGATTCATTTGCTCAACCAAAAACTTACTTTGCTTCACAGTTGGGTCTACAAGAATGACATATCCTGCTAGCATAATTGGCCTTGTGCATTGCATCAACGACTAGTAAATCGAACCCATCAGCATCACCCTGCCACATAGAAAAACGTTAGATACTATTGCACATAAGAGCAAAACCACAAAGATTGTGAGTTAAAAAATAATAAACTCTACTCAAAAATACTGTCAACACCTTTGGCCTTTCCAATAATATATTGTAAAATTCGGGTGCAGGATCTTTACTGTTCTTCTGCAGAGCCCTTATCCCATCTTGCTTCTCATGCCACTTCCAGGCAGGATAAACCTATAGATAGTATAAAAGATGTAAGCTTTTGTTGCCATATAAGGTGTTTTTGTCACCGCAGACATCATATGCACCCTAGAGTTCAAAATTGACCTCACGTGCAGAAAAACCTGACCCCCAATGAAGTAAAATAAACAGAACTGGCAGATAAATGAGAGCAGAAGCAAGTCGAGAAAGCAGCATGTCTATATTTAAAGGAAGAATTGAAAAGTAGTTAAAGAAGCAGAGACCAAACATTCCAAGAGAGATTTCAGTTCGAGCTTAAAGAAGCAAAAACTATTGAATCCGGAGATAAGAAGACAAGGCATTCCAAGAGATATTTCAGAAACAGGCTTTGTAGCGTAGCAAAGACTGTATCTCCAAGTACTAAAACTTTTTCATTTGGTAATAAGAGAGGTTATGCATTCCTTGCTTTGAATAAATATTTTGCACTACTTAAGCTCGGAGTGTGTGGGCGGGCCATGGCCAATTTCTTCTAATTACTAAAAGTGCTTTAGTAACATGAATTACATTATGTGCTCTTCTGTCTTTAACGAATTGTCCATTAATTAAAAAATCACAATATCAAAGGAGCAGATGCTGAATGATAGATTCGTTACTTCAATTATAATCTGAAACTATGATATCAGACGCTTTTTTCTTTCATTGATCTAGTTGATATAACACAAACCTAACTTTATTGATATACGTTTAGAAAAATCAGTTAGGGGAGTTCGAACATGTTTCAGCAAGCAATCTAAAGCTCATGTTGATATCAATATAATTATAGTAACGTGCCTATGTAACCTAGGTTAATCAGATGGCGAGAAAAGTGAAGAAAATAAAATGTTATGTAATGTTATATATGGCTCATATAGAATGCAACATCCCCAAAAACATTTATAGCATACAAAGTGAAATAACAGTCTTACCTCTCCCAAGAACTCAACAACAAAATCTTCATCATTAAAGCCACCTTCTTTATTGCAAACTACACCAAGCCCCTGCTCATAACACAAAAAAAATTACAATTAAGTTGCCCAAACGAAAATCAGAGGGGAAGAAAGAAGCCTAAAACAGATATACAGTATAGCGTACCTTTCGATATGCTACATAATTGTCTTCAGGACGACTATCAATGACCTTCAGTATGGTCTCACACAATCTTACAGTTCTCAAATCATGTTCCTCCTCCGCCGTCTCCATGATTTCCTCAAATGCAGGTTTTAATTGGTACACCATAGGAGTATTTCCAGAGCCTGTGAACTTTCTAACTTGCTTGTTCAAAATGCGAAGCAACACATCTTCAATAAAGATATGCTTATCAAGGGGAGGCCAATCTGATACATCTTTAATGGAATCAAGAATCAGATTATGAGTGTAGGGGTCGATGCCATAAACCTCCTGTTCAATCACCTCATTTCCAAGTTGTTTTCTTGGTTTATAATCTTTTACTGTAGGGATTTGCGTTTCAGACTCCTCAGTACCATTTCTCTGTGCATTTAGCTTCTCAGCATAATCCTCAGGTAAAGAAACTCGCATCTTTCTCTTAACTTCCTCTTCTTCAGCCACAATAACATATTCATCAATGACTTCATATTTCCTAGTGACAGGAGGAACAAGGCCTGACTTTGTCATTCGAGCTCCCCATTCTCGTTCATCAGCCAAAGAGTCAAGCCCATCATCTGGAGGAATGTATTGTTCTCTTCTAGAACCTCCACCTCCAATTTCAGACTTCAAATCAAGGTCACTTTCAGTGTCTGAAGCCGTGCTTTCACTATCGGTCAAGCTCCCATCAGATGATCTATCTGGATCATCAGATGTTTCACTTCCTGAGTCCATAGGTTTTTTATTTAATCTTGATAAATGCCTCTTGATTTCTCTATCAGAAGCATCATCACCACTTTCTGAATTATCATTCATTACAGTAGACCCATTACCCCTATTCATATATCTCTTTTCCATGACTTTCTTCTTCTTCTTGGCAGAAGCTGAGAAACCTGGAGGAGAACCATCCCTCCTTAACTTAACATCTCTTTCAGCAGATGAATCAGCATCACCATCCAAACTTTTAGCAAGACGAATAAATAATGTAATGATACGATTGATGTTTCTGACACCACCTCGGTTTTTTGATCTGGCGGCATAATAGAACACAAATAAACACACAGAGTAAAGAAGGCAACATTAGAAGAGGATCAAACTATAGTTGATCACAAAATCGAAATCACTTCACCAATCCTGCCTTAAATGTTCAAGATCACCTGGTATTTTAGTAAAGCTTTAAGATGTTGTTTCAATTATCTTTCAAACTGAAAATCAAAGGAATTTTATAATCACAGAATGTCTGCAGAAGGCTATTAATTTTACAGGAATTCCACAAAATATTTATTTTACTAGTAAATGACTGAAAATAAATAGTTAAATAAAAATTAATATCAACTTATTAGACAAGTAAATAAAGTAAATGATGTGTTGCCTTGAAAAACATAGGAAAACTTACTTCATGGCATCCCTGCACATACGGCTAATATCCTCTTTTACGCTACTCAATCCCCGCCCAGCATAATAGCCATTTCTCATTTTGTTCTGAATTTCCGCAACCTGTTGAACAAGGAGAAAAATACTGTAAATGAGCCTGCAACCTAATTTTTATGCTTTCACTAACATAAAGAGACGATTTACCTTTGGCACAAAAATACCAAATGTATTCTCCTTCATTATGTCCTTCAATTTCAAAGCAATTAGTCTCTCCATCCTCTTATAACTATTTCTCATAGCTAAACGCCTCAGATGGGCATCCCTGGATAAGATGGAGGAGGATTGTCTTGTATCATACAGCTTTGAGCGTTTGTACAAGCTCTGCTGAAATACTTGATTTGCAGAATCTCTTCTCTCTGAACTTTCCAAATAATACCTCAAACCACTGGAGTCATCAGCATGTGCATCCAAACTAGAAAATATTTTGGAAGCCAATGACGTTTTATCAGTTACATGTTTCATACTCCTTCTAGAATGAACAGCACGGCTTTTTATCCAGTAAATATTTGTAAATTTTGAGGCCAAATCATCCAGCTGGCTGCAACCTCTAATATCTATGGAAGACATGCTCAAGAATGACTGAAGAACTTGTTCGAGCATGTAAGGAGTAATGTTTGAGCAACCACGTAAAACCAAGGTGCATACGTTCTCTTTATTATAACCTTCCTGCACAAGAAGTAAATCACTGGTAAGACGTCGGCTTCACCTATTTAGGCCAAACTCCACCACTACAAAAGGGCATATTAGGTTGAAAGACCTCAAACTGTAAGCTAAAATGGGAAGAAGAATATGAAAGGATAAAAAGATAAAAGTATGGAATCAAATTTTACCATTATATTCCACAGCATAGCATCATTGCAAGTGGGCGCAATAGATGACAAGTCCACTTGCCTAGATGCTTTTTTGTAGCAATTGAGCACGGATCTCCAGATTTTGCAAGTCAAAGCAACATTAACCAGAGTTTTTACATCAGCTCTGAGAAAATGGAAGACTCTTGCCAGGATGCATCCATCCAATTGAACCCAGCTTCCATTTCCAAGTTCAGGGTGTGCACTTTTTTCTTCTCCACCAAAATTTACATTGCCACATATGGCATCGAAAGGCAGTTCATCCTTCTGAGGTGTCCATGCATGTTCCATCTCATCTTCATCCTCACTATCATCTACGTGTAGTTTCTTGCCATCACGCAATTGATCTACATCAAACAGGCAGAAATATTCAGTAAGAATGCAAACAATATGAGCAAAAGATAGAGCTCTGAGTATCAGGTGATTGTGAACTAAAACTGAAGTAGGAATTATGAATTACAACATGAAAAGCAACTGAAACGATATGCACTTAGTCGCAATGTACTTAATATGAGAAGAATACTAAAGTTAGGGATCACTTGATATTAACGCTGCCGTAGCAAGCATGAACAGCAATTAAAATATTGAGTACATCACCCTTGACACAGTGTTCATCCATCACTTAATCAAGTTACCAAGTTGGCTTTTTTTCCCTCATCCATATCTCATTATACAAAAAACTCAAAAGTCATATAGGGTAGGCAACCAGTCATCACAAATTGTACTACCAAATTTCCATCATAACACTCATAATTCAAATGCCATACAGGAACTTTAAACAATAGTGGTGGAATACCTGATTTCTGCAGAAGGGTAGAGTTATATATTTGCTTTTCCACCTCTTTCTTTGGTTGTCTTGCATTCAGCCAAGGATCAAGGACCTCATTGATAGCTGCAGCAAACTCACGACTCTTATAGGATTTCATCACTAACTCGTGGAGCTTTCCTCGAGTATACCCAATAAACTGAGGATGCAAGGTGTGAAACCTACTGGAAACCCCATCGCTGTCATCATGCTTAGCATCAGCAATGTCCAAAAGAGAGTTTTCAGCATTAATGTTTGAGTTTCCACCACTGATTTCTGACATTTTTGTGGGGTCAGAAGTTTTGGAAGCAGATGTTACTGGAACCCAAACTTTATCCACTTTTCTGAAAGCACTACTGTAATTCTGAATAACACCTTGATCAACCAAGACTTGCAGCTCTGAAAACGACAGAGGTCCTCGTTCATGCCCAGCACCATCAACATAATACCACTCACCTAAACTCAATTGTAGCTCATCAGCTGTACAAACATGGTCCTTTGGCACACTAAAGGACGTGTTGCTCTTCCGAAACCCCTGCGAGTCTTTTTCATGCATGTTTTTGGTCCGAGAAAGACCTTCAGATGATGACCTCCTTGGTTCACCAGTTGCTGGGTGATTTCTTGAAGACTTGGAGTATTTTCCCTTACTCTTCGCTTTCATTCGAGAATCAGAGGCAACTGGGTCAGGATCATTCACAACACAAGCGTTGATCCTGACAACAGGAAGCATAATTCCTCTCATTCCCCTGGCAATGCTAAGTTTACTTTGAGCCATTTTGTTTACAATACTATTATCATTCCAATCCTCTGCAGAGGAACATGCCCAAGGTGGAAGATCAAGTTTCTTGCTCTGGGAAGGATAATACAATTCATCTTTACGCTGCCACCGGGGATCCTCCAATCCAGACTTTGGCATCTGACAAAGAGGATAGCCGCCATTTAATACAAGTTTCTTTCTTGAAGTTCTGTCTTGTGCAGTTTCATCAGTCCTCTTCCAGTCCCCACCTTTGCATGGCCATTGACCAGAGAAGGCCACAACATCTTCATAATCAAAAGCACTATCCTTCTCATCAGTAAGTGTCAGACCAGAAGCCCTCAACTCTAAACCTTCTCTTAAAGTAGACTCAGAACAAACTACCATCTCGTCAGATATTTGAGTGTGGTTTTCACCCAAGTCAACCTGCGGCCAAGCGAAGCCTGTGCATAGGCCAAAGAGAAATCAATAACATGTAGAACATCATACATAAAAGAGCCGAAAGACTAACACAACCAATAAATGCAGCGACTCAAAGTGCAAAATCAAGTAGTATAAGCGAATTGAGAATATTTTCTACCTTCACAACAATACTTTCCATTTGAAAGAATCACAATGACGAGGATCTCACAATTTTAGCAGAACTTAAAACTCCAGTTAGTTGGTTACACAATGAATTTAGACGAAAAGAATCAATTCATTAGTTACCTTTTTATCAGGTTTACCATCTACCACGAGACATTATTTAGTTGAGTCACACAAAGATTACGCTTATATTATATTATAAGCCGGTGATAAAAAATCTTACCCAATCAGTGAAATTAAATCAAATTCCAAGCTAAATTTTAAAAGGAATTTGATAGATCGCCAAATCATGAGCTATCAAAAGCAGCAAAAGCTGAAGCCTGGCACAAAAATTCTACAATCAAGCAACTGTATAATAGAGTTGATCTCTTTGTGGAAAGACTGGAATGGAAACACAGCCAGGAGCCAAAAACAGATAGAAACTATAATCACATCCAATCTAATGTCCGAAAACGAAACATACAGGATTATCTCAAATGAGCAAGTACACAAAATAACTCTTTTTAAACATATATACTCCAAACAATTGTCTTCCATTCTACTAAAAGAATACAAAATTACAAGTAAACATACAGCCAGGCTAAAAATCACAAGAGGTTTAAAAATGATAGATATGACATGTAACACCAGAGCATAAATGACCAGAGGTAAAATCTTTCCTTGGGACTCTTGGCTTAGGACACAAATCCTGCAATTACATGGCTAGAACTGCAATATACCAACCCACAGAAAACCAACTACATATCAACCAAAGGACAGGGACTAATTACAAATTAAAATATACAAACAGGAGAGCGTATGTACCTTCAATTTTTCTCCATCTGTCCCACTCACCATCCCCAGACATCATGTTAAGCATTTCTGAAACAAGAATGGGAAGTCAAACCGAGCTCAAATACATTGCTCATTTTGGAAATAAGCCAAAAACCCACTAATCAATGGTAATAATTAGAAATAAAGAAATGGGTTAAGTAGATTTTGCCCACCTCCAACCAAATCAAGTTCCTTTCCAGGTATAAGAGTAAGTCCATCCAAAAGTGCACCAACTCTTCCATCAATATTTAGATCTTCTCCAGGCTCTAATAGAGAGCGCTTCGAGCAGGATGGCAGATCTGAGGAAGGAGAAGGGATCCCCTGGCCAACCTGACTGCTGGGATCTACAACATCATCAGTATCTACCAGTAGGTTACCAGGAGCCTCCGGTGGGCTGACCAATGCTGAAGAAGAATCTGGAAGTATTGTAATATTAACGTTAGCAACTGGAGAGACAGCCTTCTCAACAGTTACCCACCTGTCACTATCCATATGTTTAACCAGATGATCTGACACAATAAAACCTTCTTCCATGAGTTTCTTCAAGTCACATAACCTGGAAGGTCCCTGTTCATCACCAAGTTGATCAAGATAGAACCATTTTCCAGAGATAGCAGCATCAACCACAGGTTCATGTGGAGGTGTATTGCATATGTCCATGTCCTCTTCCATTGAGACCAGCTCTTGAGCAATTCCATTCTCTTGAATCGCTTCCTTAGCAATAGTAACAGGAGCTTCACCTGTTGGTCCTTGATAGTTACAATCTGGAACTCCATATTTACTTTTTTCCAGATTGATTCTATCTGCAGAATTTTTCACTGCAGTTCGCATGTCTCTTCCATTAGGATCCTTCTGCTTGGGCTTCTCCCCTGCCCCTCTACGCCCACCACTAGTCTGCTTCTTTTGAAATGCAACACTCTTTCTATTTAATTCACGAGGTCGGCCATGATCAGGAGGAGTCCCACCCCTCTGATATCGAGCTTGATCACTTGGGGACCATTCTGAATAACTTGGACTCCGTTTAAAATGGCGACTCCTGTCATAGGGAGATCTACTGCGATCACCCTGATGACTTCTATCATACGGGGACCTACTTGGCCGGTCATAAGGAGACCTGTTGTGATCATGATGGCCAGTGCCAGGACTTCTTTCACGATGATCATAATGGCGGGCCCGGCTCTCAGAACTGTTGTACTTATCATGAGCCACTCTTGAAGAATCATAATGCCTAGAAGAATATCTGTCAGATGAAACCTGGCGAGAAGAAACAGGAGCATTTCTGTATACAGATCGCTGTGCTTGCTGATCTGTTGAGTACATTGACCGAGCACCATTCGCAGAGAGCTTTCGGCTTTTACTGCTAGGGTAATTCTCGGGCTTGTCGGCATCAAAACCTGCGCGCTTTAACCTGTTGCCTGAAAAGTATTCTCTTGCATAATTCTTACCACTGTTCAATTCATACCCATCTTCATCGACAAATTTTGAGCTCATCTTTGGCCCCCTTCCGAGTATACCACCCCTTTTATTCACCTGATTAGCACTTTTACAGAGCTCCTTCTCACTTAAATACTTCCCAGAAGAAGAAGAAGGAGGAGGTGGAGGGGTCGTCCAATCGCGATCACCTTTCCAGATTTTCTCTTTGGCAGAATCATATCTTCTTCCTTTTGAGTAGCTGTAGTCATCCTTTGGCCGCCACCTATCGGGCACAAACTCCCCTTTCTCTAATTCATCTTTTCTCCATGATTCAGATGCTGCAGCTGTATCAGCATCCTCCTCACCTTTCCTCCACCTGTCATCTACGATCAGCTCAGGTAGAGTGCCTAGTTCACCCTCCTCCACTTCATCTTTATTAGGGTCACTAACAACAACCCTATTACTACTATTTATGTTACTGCTACTACTATGGTTGTTACTTCCTAAATCTTGCTCCTTGCTATTCACACTGCTCTTCAACCCTGACTCCCCTTTCTTCTTTCTAATCACCTTTTTGATCTTCTTCTTCTTCTTCGAGCTGTTTTGTGCATTCATGTTTGAACTAAGCTCGTTGTTGCTTGCATTGGCATTTGTACCATTGCCGTTACTTTGACCTCCGCAAATTGAATACCTTTCCACAACATGCTGCGAAGGCACACATGCAACGCCACCATCGCCCATGGAACACCGAAATCCAAACACGCAGGATAACACCAAACAAACAAAAAGTAATCTAATTCTTAGCTTCTCCAGGGCTGTCTTTGCTCATGCTGCACCAATTCCTCCACGCAGAATCCAAAACCCTAGAAATCCCAACGCCATAGAGGAAGCAGAAAAGCACCGTCAGAATCAAGAATTAACACCACGAAATCAAATCCTCCAAAATTTGACCGAAAATCACAATTCAGAAGACGCGTCGGAAAATGTAGGGATTCCAAAATGCGAAAACAGTGATTGGTTCTGCAAGCTCTCCGTCAAGAAGAAGGGAGAAAGGTTGCGAAGAGAACCCTAGGGTTTAGGAATCAGATAACTTACCTACAAGGGCTCTGAGTTGTCGCCGGGAAGATCGACGGCGGTGAATTGAGTTGAACCGAGACGAATTCAGCCAGGCACTGAGGCTTGGCTTTGACGAGGAGGAGCGATTTGTGTATGTGCGCGTATGTGTGTTTTGATGAGGAAAATAATAGCTGAAGACGAATCTCTCTGAGATTAAATCCTGTTGTTGTCCTTTTATATTTTTCTTTTTCCCAGCTTGCAGGGGGGTTTACTTTCCTTTTTTCACTTTGTAATAAAAATTTATTTATCAGCATTCAACAAGGAAAATAATACTCTACGCAGCATAAAATATTTTTTTAAATGTGCAAAAATCATGAAAATTTTGATTTCCTTGCAAGAAAAGGTAATATGACATTTTGACAGCCACTCATTAGGTTCGATCATATACTTTTAATCGATTTAACCGAATCATGTGGCGTTAAGTTCTGCCAATAGAAGTTTTGGTTTGCCCGATTTACGTGGCGTTGATCACCAATCCAGTTGCCGAATCAAGACATCAAATTGCGACGTTGCGGCGGGAAATTACCGGCTTAAACTGGGTTAGATCCCTCTCCTTCCACGTCATCGACAGCAATGAAATGGATTTTTTGGCCCAGTCCACGCGATAATTAATCAGCCTATGAGTTAGTAGGGTGTAAGAAATTGTTTAGTAAATTTATTAATTGTTTGGTAAAGTTAGAACAATGGCGAAGGATATCGGGGAAGGATTTCAGGCATCAAAATTTCCATCCATATCGAAAATGTTTGCGACTGATATCGAAATTTCGATTGATACAGAAATTTCCTCACTTTCCTCAATCAAGCTTTTTCCCACTTTTTAGAGTTACTGATAATTTTGGATTTAAGCAGGCCCTCCCCCCTCCCCAAATAGTGTGTTGGGTGTTTGATAAATTTACCAATTGATTGAACCTAGTTTATGGTAATTCAGTCAGATGTATTTATGGTGGACATTTGCTACTTGTTTGATAATGGTGGAACGGTAGGTAGATTAATGGTAGGTATCTAAATTGTTTAAGTAGGCAACATTGAAGTTGTTGAAGAGGATACAGATATTGGAATCTCCAACCTAACATTGGTTGATATTGCTGACGACGAACGAATGTGGAAACTGATTCAAAGCTAGAATGTTGGTTGGAAGAAGATGATGTTTTAATGAAAGATGAAGAAGAGGTGTGTATTAGTGTAGAAAAACCAGTGAAAATTTGTTCTGCAGGTTTGAGAGGAGATGAGGAGGA
>JAAGWI010089360.1:0-10276 GCA_012274505.1 Galium porrigens var. tenue
AAAAATCAAGATGCATTTTGGCATTAAAACAGCTTCCGAAGGAAGTACACAAACTGAAGTGGGATGTGGTTGTGGTGGATGGACCGTGTGGCCATGAACCAGAATGTCCGGGTAGAATGGCTTCCATCTATACAGCTGGTTTACTGGCGAGAAAACACCGTGGAAGTGTGACGAATGTATTGGTTCATGATGCAGATCGAATGATAGAGATGTGGTTTTCTTGGGAGTTCTTGTGTGAAGGTAATTTGGTTTCTTCAAAGGGGAGTTTCTGGAATTTTCAGATAACAGAAGAATCCAATGGCTCTGTTTCTACCAAATTTTGCTCTGATCAGTAAAGTGACCTTAGTATGTACATGAATGTATTCTTATTACTCTAGACAATATCAAAGTTGTACAATTTTTCGAGTCATATACTCCCTCCGTTCCACATGAATCTTGTATCAAAACTTCTAAACACATTCATTAAGATAAATGCATCAACATGCACACAGCACACCGAAAGAAAACTACAAGACACTATATAATTGATTAGATAGTGTTTTTTTTTATGTGTGGTAATGAGGATGATCCTCCGAAAACTTAACTATAAAAAGTATGTAGACTATAATATAGAAGTGCGAGAGTTAATGTGTGCTATAACCGACATCTATTTGCATGATAATCACAACCTTCGTACACTTCTAAGCCCTCGAGTTCAAGTTCTTCTTCTTTATAACAAGCGCATCGCTTGCTCATTTTCCCTGTCAGAGCTATTTCTATTGGTCGTTTAACTAGTCGAGGGTAGCCTTCATCACACCATACCTGAATCAAGCAATTCAAGCAGAAATTAATATTAGACTGCCTGCCAAATGAGGCAACTCTCTTCTCAGACTGTTCTTATGCATTAACACACAGAGAAGAGCAAGTTTCTGGGACACTGGTATTTCAAAAGCGGACGAAGTTAATATAATTACCTCAGAACCTTCATCCTGACTCCACCTTGAATTGCATCCCGGTACTTTAGCTTCTTCAATCTTCTGTTTTTCCAAAAGCTGAGCACCTCTAGCTGCCTTTGCTTCGACCCCTTTTATATACTTAGTAGGGTTCCCCTCCTTATCATAGTAGCGACCAACTAACTTACCAACATATCTATAATAAACAAACTAAAGAGTTATCAAAAATGAAGATTACACAATTGGCAATCATAATAGTTTTGTTTCTACTGATACTTAAATTCAGATGGTCCTGAACATGGCTTTACAATGCCAATCGATCATTCAGAACTTTCAAGCAGAAACAAACCATTTCATAATACGCTGAAAGATTCATCACTTACATGTAAGTTCTGAAGTAAAAACCTCTCCAATCAACAATGCTTTTGACCTACAAATGTTAAAAACACATGATATACATTAAGCTCATCTAGCAATGATTAGGAAAGCAAACACCACAATGACTCACAGCTTGACTGAGGCACCAAACCAACCCAATGAAGTAAACTACTTAACTAACAGAAAGCAAACTTAACAAATGAAAGATGCAGACTAACCAATTAGAGACTCTACAAGGACTGTGCTTACAAAATGATGTAACCACAAACAGATAAAACTCCGGAAAATACAATCAAAATTTAAAAAAATCAAAACACGCCATACCTCAGTACTTGACAGACCATGCAAGGAGTCAGTGAGCCCGTCCCCTACGGAAAACATGACAGGCAATCAAGGAAACTATAAACAAGCTATACCATCAAACAAACAAGTGAGAAATCAAAACATTCTGACATTACAGAATCTCCATTAATCAAGCATCTGCAACATAAAAATTAAATGGATCTATACATATAAGAACTGGATCTATACATTTAGGGGATGGATCTCAAGAATTTTCCCAAAATAAAGGTCAAGTTTCTCAGTTCTACTCAAACTCTCCAGCCAAGGTTATTAGTGTTTCATACTACCAAAACTAAGATGTACCAATTAAGGGATTCACTAACCAACAAGAGATTCAAACCAAGTTTCATCACAAAAATGCTCTAAATGCCCTTAATATAGCCTATTAATCACATTACAGGCCTGAAACTGAAAAGACATATTAGCTACAAAACTAAAAAGCACTTTTGAAATGAAGTACCTGTAAAATTTCCTGAAACAAATGCCCGAGAAGCATCCCTGCATCATTGTTTAAAAGCAACTCGGGTAAGGTCTACAAACAAAAAGACCACGGCAAAGGTGATAATGAACTGCTTTACAACAACATGCAAAGGAGTTAATTTTGAAGCAAAATACTCTATATCATTCACAATTTTATTCCCAGTAGCCAAGTAAACAAGTAATGACAAATGAAATGGAAACCAGTAAAACAAGCAATACAACATAACAGTAACAGTTCATAACAGCAATACATTTGAGTAATTTGTATTATAACAGGTTCCAATGTATATTGGAGCATGTTCTATATAATCGTTCATCGTGATATGGATACGAGTGAAAGAGCAACATACCTTCCAGCAAAGTGGTTATAGCCCCCTCCAGCACCATAGTGACTTTTTCCCTTGGTTACATCAAACACTGACCCAAGAATTCCAATAAATATGGGGAGCTGGGGATCACTACCATTGTAAACAGCCAGCTCCTCTACACTAAAGAGTCTCTGCATACAAAAACACAAAATCAATCAGCAAGATTCAATTTTTATTCTCTAAAAACCAGCACCCAATCTTTACTCTCCATTCTGGACAATACAATCAAAACCCAATTTTTATAATCCAAGATTTCGTTTTCAAAGTTCTGAAGTGATCTGTAGTAAAAACAGACCAAAACCCAAAATTTACATTCATCAGTAACTGCTGAAAGTTTGCTTACCTGCGGTGGTCTGGCAGTGTAAAGTGAGGTGATGCTGAAAGGATGAACCTTGAAAATTGCACAAGAAACAAGAGCAACAACAACTGGGATCCCAAGGAAAGCCGACCAACGCATTCTATGGGTTTTACTTGAACTGTGAAGATTGTTTCAACCCGCAATCAAATTTAGTTTTTGAGCTACTATGAATTCAAGTGAAGAAATAACCGATCGTCCGTACAAACTTATCGAAATATTTAACTTTGTCTGGTTCAAACTTCAATCAATACGATGCGAATGAGAATTAGAAATAGAAAATAAAAATATCAAAATACCTAATTTAAAATTTTATTTCGGATTCAATCTTAGTCATACTAGAATAGTATTATTCTTAATATTGTCAAATAAAAAAATTTAAGACAAACGGCATCATTATTAAATATTTTTCAAAATTATAACTTTAGATAAGTTGTCATGAACACCAATCATGTGCGAGGATTTTATTTCAGCTTGTCATTTTGATATTTGAATGCGGTTGATTTTGAGTTCTGAATTTGTTTTTAATCTTGTTGATTCAGTACAATAGTGAATTCTGTTTTTTTTTCTCGCATGTTAATTTTCATGTCTTACATTTCCCCCTTTTTTCTGCTAATATAATTGCCAACTTAAATATTTGTTGTCAATAACAAATCAGCTCGTCGCCGGCAACTTACATATTTGTTGACGGCAACGAGCTGATTTCAGTTTTTTTCGGTGCATGTCAGGTGTTTGATATTTTGCTCAAAAGAATAGCAGCGAATTCGGTTCGCTCAGTTTCTGTTTATGATAGGGTAAATCTATACCGACCTATGCCTTTCTCCATCTTCGATGAATCCGAGGTTCGTGGACGAGGGTCTGACAAGGAATGTCTGATCACCTGCTCGTGCCTGATGCGAGAAATGAGGTAGAAAGACCATTCTGTACAATGATGATAGGGTAAAGAAACACTTTGAAGCAGCTATCAATCTTTTCCCTCATTTCTATTTGAGTTATCAAGAGTTGTTCTCAGTTAAAACGGTGTTTCTCATACTGTGCTGTGTTTCCTATAGATATTCTAATTGAGGTTGATACATTGATAAGGTTGTGGATGGTGCAAGGATATCTTGGTCGCGGTGATAAAATGGAAAACAAGGGATACGAGAACTTGAAAGTCTTGGCAATGCGGTGTTTCTTTCAAGAGCTGGAAAAAAGGGGAGATGATGAGAATGATAGAGTGCTGTTTTGCAAGATGCATGACATAATTGGAAAGATGCGAACCTTCTTTTATTCTGGTCATAGTGAAGTTCTTGATGGCCAAGATTTGTATGGTGGCTGTCTGAAGCGGGTAAGGTCACTAACATTGTCTAGCTGCGAACTGAGAGAATTGCCCCGAGAAGTAGGAAGTTTGATTAACTTGCGCTTCCTAGATGTATCGGACAATCTATTCGACGAGCTGCCGGAAACAATATGTGACTTGCATTATCTGGAAACCTTGGACCTTAGGTATTGTTCCCAACTTAAGCACTTCTATCAAAGGATTGGAGACCTTGTAAACCTGAGAAGTCTTTTGAATGTGGGAGTGGACAAGGTCTCCAAAATGCCGTGTGGGATAGAAAATTTGACCTCTCTTCGTGTGTTGTCTAAGTTCCATGTTAGTTCTGTTGGTGTGTCATTTAATCATATCGCGAAGCTCAAGTACTTGGAGGCTTGGAATGTTGAAATCCAACCACACGGGTCAGTTTCAGGAATGAAATGCTCTCGTTTATGGAACTGACCCGTGTAGAGATGCATGAATCACTACCAAATCTAGCATGGATCTTCATTCATTGCTATCCAGCCACCAAATTGCCCGAGTGGATTGCCGCTGAATGTGTGGTCGGAAATTTGAAGCATTTCAGGTTGTGTGGTGCTCCTTTGCTTTCAGCACTGCCTGCTTTTGGGAAACTCTGCCATTCCTTCAGTCTCTCCATCTTGAAAAGCTTTAAACCCTAAGAGACGTAGGCGGCGAATTTTATGGACTATTTGATGGGGCTCAGTCAGTAGCATTTCCCACTTTGAGAACCTTAACTTACACATCTTTAACTCAAAGTGGGAAACACTAAGTTAGAGTTGGGGCTATAATTTGGTCACTTTTAAAGTTGGGGCCGAAAAAATGGTATTTCATCATAGTTAGGGCCTAAAAAATAAATTTAGTCAATTGCGAACATGGGACAATTGTTCACAAGTATTCTTTCCTTTTTGGAATCATGCCGAGACATTTTTAGCTGATTGTAATAAATCCTTTATGTACTTAACACAAAATACAAACATAAGCACCGTACATATGTCAACAAAATACAAAAAATTAATGAAATGATGTCCTTTGATTAATGCAAATAGTTAAGCAAACAAGACATAATCCAAAACTCGTCCAGTAAATACCTAGTAGTAATAAAGCGCTTCAGGATAAACTTTCAGTTGGATTCAATGCAAAATTTAGAGTTGGATTCAATACAAAATTTAAGAGTTCAAGCAAATACTCTACTACATATCCACCTCGATGAGGGTAAACTTTCAGTTGCTACACCAAAGGCCTAGAAACATTTCTCCTCAATAAGCAAACTGAATCTAAGAAAAGCTTGAGCTTGGTGGTGCACCAGGTGCATCTCCTCCTGCATTTCCACCAAAACCTCCAGCACCACGACCAAAGCCAGGTCTTCCACTGCCTCCACTCTACAAGACATTGCAAAGCAGAAAAGAATTGAATTGCTTGCCTTAACGAGTTAAAAAACGGAAAAGAGGAACTCTCCGCGAAAAATCAAAACTTAAACAGCTACACTCATTATCTCATTGTTAAGTACAGAGAACAGGAACTGTTGATGCAACAACAATTCATAAAGAATATCAGAATACGGAGAAGCACTTAAACATAGTTTTCACAGTTGACAGGAACAATTTTGCAAATATAGTATTTCGTAGACAAGGTAAGTCTCTGCATGAATGAATGAAACAAACATATGAAGAAAACTAAATAATTGACTGACCCTGAATGCAGGCTGGTAGTCAGCTGGAGCTCCACCCTTTTCACCTCCAAATTCACCAGCAGGTCCCCTGGGACCAGAACGGTATCCCTCCCTGTCGCCAAATCTAGGCCTGTCACCTTCTCTAGCTGGTCCACTGAGAGAAAAAGACCCGGATTTCACAAACCAAAATCAGTCAATTTCAACTAAACAAAACATGATGCATGAGCTAGAAAAGCATGTGAATATTACCGAGGGCGATCACCCATGGGTGCTCGGCCAAGGGGCTTGGAAGACTTCTTGAGCGTGGCAGGGACAATCTCGGATGGGAGATTGAGGTAGTTCCTGAGGAACTCAATGCCCTTGTCGGTGAGGAACCAGTAGTAGTGCATCCAGGCAAAGGTCTCACGGACAAACTCCTGAGACTTGAGGCTCTGCATCAGCTTGATGACCTGCAGGTTTGGGACATCAATCTCGGGATGCTTCGGCAGGTTATAGTCCTTCTTCGCATAGCACACTCCCTCTGCAATCCACAAACAGATTCATAAAAACAAGCTAGTATTAAAATCATCTACAACTTGCAGAAAATCATTGTGTTAATCATTTCAAAGCATATGCATTGCTAAAGAGAGAGAATGAGCAAGAACAACAGACTCAGCCATCTACGATTAGCAAAAATTAACAAGATAATCATGCAAATGCAACACTGTATGGTCGAATGCAAGGAGAAACATTAACAATTTGCAAAAATTGAAAAGGTATCCATTCATAAGCATATGCAACACTGATAAACAGCAAGGTAACCAAAACAGCAGAGAATAATCAAAACCAAAAGAAAGACCATCTACAATTTGCAAACATAAACGAGATAATTGACTATATGCATATGCAACACAATTTGTAGAAAACCATTACGAAAATTATTTCTAAGCATATGCATCACAAAATAATGAGCAACAAGATAATCTAACCGACAGATAAAGAGCAGACACGGACCTTGGAAGAGGTACTTGTAGATCTCCGTGCGGTTCTTCTCGGAAACAAGCTGCACAATGAAAAATACATCAGAATGAGATTCACAGACAACGCGGAAAACTCAGATGAGATAGATAAAGAGAGGCGCACCATGGTTGTGGCGGCGGCGGCTCAGCAAATTGGGGGAGGTAGAGCGAAGAGACGATGTGCGCACAGGGCTAAATATGAAACCCTAGGAACAGATTTGGGGTTTTGAAGTGTGGATGTGGGCTCAATTTTATACTCCGTATACATTGGACCCATTTTGCGAACCTAATTTGCAAGCCTGCTAGCCCAGCAAAGTGAACTACGAGTCTTTTTTTTCAAAATTGTAAACATTAGACATAATTTGATAAAATTAAATAAGAGAAATCAATGTGAAATTTTTAAAAAATTAAATCTGAGCTTATTATATGAGTAAGTTTAGTTAAATATGAATTTCAAATGTGAAAAACATGAGTAAAGTTTCAAGTTTGATTGTATTTCAAATAGAATAGTTTGATTGTAAAGTTTGATATTCTTTAAATATCATTTAACACATTTCCTCAAAAAAAAATCATTTACCACATATTTAATCAAAATCTTAAATATTCTTGTTAGTGCTATCAAATTATATAATTCGTTTGACTTAGACAAAACATTGAATCATGTGTAACAAGAAACTATTGTACATATTGTACCATTAGGGTGAAGCAAAACTACAATCCTCTTCGGATTATCACATATCAGTCAAAAAAAAATTTGGACAACAAAACTAATGTGTTATAAAATGTCTAATAAGATGGTGATAATTGAGATGGATATGCTTCAGTTTAATTTAGTTTAGCAAAAATACAATTTAATAAAATTTAATTTCATTATTATTTTAATTTTAATTTACTTCATCTCAATTTAGTTTAATTCAGCAAAAAAAATAGAGTATAGGAAATATAATGCATCCCAACTATCATGGTTGTTATAAATTGTGATCTTATAACTAAATGGAATGTGGAAAAATGGCAAAAAATTTAGAAAGTAAAATATGTACCTCTACTAATAAATAATTTTGCGGGTGGAGTTTCGAATCGAAGGCCGGATTCCAGAATCAACCGCGACGTCTTCCGATCACCGACCAGGTAACTCCGCCGTCTCTGCAATCTATATTTCATTTTCAACCCCCGCAAGTTTCTCGATTTCCAGCTGATGTTGTTCTTCTTTTGATTTTCATTGTTGGGTCTGTTTGATCTTCAATATACTGAAATTTGTTGTGTGTGTAATATACAGGGATCATAAATTATTGAACCAGCAAGATGGGTGTCAAACAAGCAATTAAGAGCCTGGATGCGTTTCCTCGGCCTGAGGAGCATTTGTTGCAGAAGACCAAGTCTGGAGCTTTTGGTATATTTCTTAATTCCCTTGTGCAATTCTTGCATGATTGAAAGGTTCAATTTTGCTTTTTAACTATCCCTGATATTCAATTGTGCTATTAACTCATATTTGAATTCAAATTCTTAGCTTTTAGGCTTTCTTTATTCAATTTTATGTGATGGGAAAAAGGCTAAGTTGTTCTTGATACTTGGCTCAAATGAGCTTATTGTATTTTCTGGCATTGAGCTCGTTCTCTTTCTCTTATTCATTGCACTGCTAACTTGAGGGATTTTTTTTTTGTCTGAGATTGTAGTTTCTATCTTTGGACTGAGTATCATGGCGATGTTATTCGTTCATGAGTTGAGATACTATCTAACTACAAATATTGTTCATGAGGTTCGGTATTATTACTGTTGTGTTGTTTGTTGACTTGTTTTTTTAAAAAAGGTATTCTGGTGACTTCTCCTGACCATGATAACTTGTAACATGACAGATGGGTGTTGACTTGAAGCGGGGAGAAACTTTACCAATTCATATTAATATGACCTTTCCTTCTTTACCTTGTGAAGGTTGGCACTTCACCCTCTTCTTCTTCTTCTTTTTCCCGTAAATGGCCAATGCAATCATGCAATCATGCTGTTTGTATCTGAGCTCAAATTCGGGTTTATTTGTAATGTTTGAATCCTTCTTGCAGTTCTCAGTGTGGATGCCATTGATCTCTCGGGAAAGCATGAAGTGGACCTTGACACAAATATATGGAAGGTTGAGTCCCTCTCTCTGTTAGGGTGTTTCATGAATTAACAATGCATTTTTTATTCATAGAGAGGCGCCCTAGAAACACTGAGGAACTTCATGAACTTTTGTGATGCCCTAGATTTGAAGATTTGATACCCTAAATTGAAACTATTGGTGTGTACTGCATTAAAATATACTTGTGTCAGATAATGTCACCTTCTAGGCCCTGTTGGTATAACCAGAATTGTGAATGACAGTTATTGTGGATCTCAGTTGGTGTTGCTTATCTACTAGTGGGCAAATGAATGGCATGGTGCTGAGTATTCATACTTTTTATACATGTAATCAGATTTTAGTGTTTTTAGTTAATATTTCACTTCGTAAGTCTATAACCATATAGGGCTATATGGTGCTTCTCATTGACCAAGTGTAAGTTTCATAAGGCTAATAATTTGAGGATCATGATACAATCCGATACTGGTCTTGTCTGTTGTCTTCTTTTCTCGAGTTCATATTTATGTTTCGTTCTTGTTTCTATTAGTGACTACTAATTATGTTTCAATAGTATGCTAATGATGAATTTTTGTGCAGCTTCGCTTGAATAGTGAGGGACATATAATTGGCACAGAGTACTTATCAGACCTTGTAGAGAAGGAGCATGCACACAATCATGGTAAAGTTTTTATCCTGTACCATGTAATAGCTATTTAGTCGTAATACCATATAGTTAGGTGCACTGTGTGAGCTTGTTAGCAAATGTATGAGAAGAAATGTATATGTTAAACTCTCTTGAATGCTTTAGTCGTATGACCTCAATTTTTGTGGGAGAGGAGTGAGGAGAGTGTTGGTGAGTTGGAAGAGTATATGAAGTTGAATGAAGCTTTTAACAACTTGCCATGCGACAAGTTATTAGGGCCATTCACTGCTTACGGAATTACTATATAGGAAGGTTTTGGCTGGGAAAAGTCAATTTCCAGTCTTGATAGGGATAGGAATGGGAGTACCTTATTGATACCAAGCTTGTAATTTGCCAGTAGCATAATAAATTTGAAGGTTTCTGATTACTTGGATTTCTTTTGGCTAACTCCTTATTCGGTTGGTAGTAGTTATAATTTATGTCTTAATGGATGTATGTTTGTATTTCCCATAGTGTTGTTTGTAGTGAAGCTTTAGCCTCATCTTGTACTGTTTTAAGACATGTCATTGTGTTCAGTCGTGATGCTTTTTATTTATTTCTTGTGTAACTACTACATACTCCGTATTGCAGTTGTTAAAGTTGTAGGAGTCTAGACATTACATGTTCCTGTTATTACAATGATTGCGACAAGTTATTAGGGCCATTCA
>JAAGWI010089389.1:0-10492 GCA_012274505.1 Galium porrigens var. tenue
CTGTGACGGCTGACTTTTGAGTTGATCAATAACCTGGACATGTTGCTCACGAGAGAGCTTTTCAGGCATTCACGACCATGGGACCTACACTGGTCAAATGGAATACACAGACAAATTCTGCACTAATATGTCTAAACCTTTTGTCTGGATTAGATTATATGTACATATTATCTTAAGATTACCTTTCTGTGAATAGAAATGAATACCAACTGAAAATGGAGAAAACTCTTGCCTATTTTCCTAAGCTATCCTTTTGATAGCCTTTTTCTGTAGGGACAGTAGGAATGTTATCCTTTACGAGGCGTGCAAAGGCCTTTCTAGTTAGAATCTGTACTCTGAGTATAGCGATGTCATTAATGACAGCAATCTCTTTGTTGGATTGTCAGGCTGGTTAGCAAACAGATAATGTACAGATGTTGGAGAAAACAGAAAACTGCAAACTCTTTGATGCTACAATGACATAGGGATTTGTGGGTTGTCATCATGGTATTTTCAGTGCTAAGTTTATCTCGAGGAATAATACACAAGGATTTAAAACCAGTGCGTTACTGACGTTAGAAATTATATTGCTGCTGTTGCATAATATGTTATATGCACATATCAGTGCTCCTACCTTTTGAGCACATATCAGTGCTCCTACTGGAATCCATATGCACATATCACTTTGAATTTGAGTGCTGCTACTCTATTTGAACCTAGTCACCGTGCGTGGAAATGCTTACAACTTGGGCTTCATTGTTAATGTGTTAAATGGTCTTCATCTGCAAAAGTATTCTATGAAGTTTTCTATGTAGTTTGCAAAGGAAATTCAGTATAAAGCAGATATGTTTTAGGGATTCAATCTGCTATTTCAATCAAGGGCTAAGGCTGGTGTATTAGCATTTGGTTGCCATTTTTCTGTATGGTTAGAAATTGATTATTAGCCTTTGATTTCATTGTAATTTTAACTAATCATTTTTTCCCCAGGTATCACCCAGCTTGCATAGAAATGAATATAGAAGAAGCTAAAAAGATCGAGCACTTTTTCTGTGAAGGCTGTTTAGAGGATCAGAAAAAGTTGGGTGGGCAGTTGGATGAAAAGGTACTAAATAACTAGCTGCAGAACATAATTTATTTCCAAATTTCCCAAAATTGTGTTTTTGCTTGTTTTGTTTCTAAATAATGAACGGTGTTTTTTTTCGTGGAGTCTAGTATTTTTCTCATGTAGTCTGTATGTTGGTGTAAAATGACAGTAGGTCAGGAACATATAACTTTTCTAATGCTGCAATTTGAACCTTCAAATATTTCCATTTTGCAATGTACTGAGGGATAAACTGAAAAATCTATCTGCCCTTTCTACCGTTTCTCCTCCTCCGGCCGGAAAAACAGAGTGCACAAAGCACTCGGAAAAACAAGGCGATATTTAAGTTTAACTTAGTTGGAAAGCTCTTGTTTTCTTGCCTCAAAACCCCTCCGGGAAACACACTTAACTATTTAAGTCATAATATGGATCCAGCTGCTCCTAACTCATCGGATTCCCTTCGCTTCTAAACTATCGACACCCCGAAGCTATTATCTCTTCCCCATCTCCGGTCAGAAAAGAAGCAGGACGAAGAGGAAGGTGGAAGAAGGAGATGGTGAAAAAGAAGAGGCACGGTAAGAAGTATACAACGGATGGTGAAAGAAAGCAAAAAAGGACTGCTGCAAATTGCCGGATTTGAATTCATCAGCAATTCCAAATCCAAATCAAAATGGAATTCTAGATTCCTTTTACTTTCTAAATATTACTAATTGAGTGGAGAAAATGTTTCTATATATATGTTTCTTCTACTCCTCCATAATAGAAAGAAATTGAGTATATAATAAAGTAGTGGGATACAAGGCCAAGTTTGCAGAGTTTGATGGGGTCCATGGCCGACTAGTTGGATCTACTAAACGGAGCTCTTTTTTGTTTGGAAACTAAGTAATCTATCATAATACCAACCATAACTTTTGTTTCAAAAATATGGAAGGGTGTTTTGGTCAATTCATAAGATACGGACTACATGAGTGAATTAATGGACGCCATTTAGCATGATCCTTTTGATATGAGTATCTTATTCTAGCACCATCTTTAATTATCCTCTGCCGTGTTGAGTGCAATGAATGTGGTGAGATTTACTTTCCTTGTAGAATAGTATGTGGTAAAGGTCAATGTTTTCGTTGGAATCTTGGAATAGTAAGTTTGCACCATGTGCCTCTATTTAGTGAAAGGCTTATTTTCTTTAAATCGATGTTTCAATGTTGTGTTGAGTTATGAATGAAAGTGGTGAGGTTTGCTTTACTCTCTCATATACAGAGTTTACCGTAGTCTTGATATTGTTTTAAAGTACATGATCTGATAAGGACCAAGAAGATTAATTTCAAGGTATCCTGAGCTTTGATAAACTTAACCAATATCTATTGACGGTGCCAAATACAGTCATGGGATTATAGATGCCAATGAATGGTGTTAATAGTTGGATTTTTTAAAGTATTATTTTTGATTTTTCTCTTGGTGATTCAGGTGGATGCAAAAAGACGGAGGATGTGATATCTCATGTTGGCACTGGTTCATAGAGTTCTCGTGTGGTATGAGTGTAACTCTATCAGAAGCAGAAGTCTGAGGCTCTTATGTGTTGTAACTTCTTGAATTCTGGAGAAGTGTGTGGCTGTTTGTAATTATTGTAGATGTGGTATTTCATCCCGTTTAATGGCCCTCTACTTCTTTAGTGATGCTTTAGTGTGAAATGTGAACAGTCTTCGTAGCAATAATTAGGTAATTTAACAAGGAGTAAGCAGATTCAGCCTTTTGTTTGCAGTGACTTTGGCTGCTTGATATAGAGCTTTGACTAATTAGGAATAGCAGCGTCTTGTTTTTTTTTTTCTTTTGGTATTTTCAGTATCCTTGAATCGTGGGTTCAAGTTCTGTTACAAGGTCTACATTTCTAGGGTAAAACATGAATAATGGAGGTTTTTTTCCGGAACAAATGGGAGCATTTTTCAACATACATAATGTGCCATTTCTCATTTATGGCAGACGCTAGTTAGTCTATTTGCCACAACTTTCTGCCACCCTGGTATGGTTTAAGTTGAATCCATCCGCCTGACGTATTAGATACATTCTGACTTAACTCAGCCCAATAATATGCTTTCTCACTTCGCTTAAACTAAAGCACAAACTCAGCCCAATAATATGCACACTCAAGTACACTAAAGCTAATTACCAAACAAGTCAAAGAAGCTGTTGAAATTGGGAACGATGTAGCTTGAACCCGCTGCTGAAGATCCAGAAAATAACAAGCAGCGGGAAACTGTGCATGAAGGTTGAACGCACTCTCCTTTTAACTTGTTTTTGCTCTTTTCCATACAATAACTGTGCCACCAAAATCGGATGAAGCCAGCAAATTCTCTCCATGGTTCCATGCAATTCCTATTACCGGATAGCCATGACCCTGAAGGAAACAAGTAGCAAATCGGACCGTAAGTTGGATATCAGCCCTCTGCCTAATATGTCAAACACTATATAAACTTAACAATTCTGCTTAGAAAAGAATGTCAAATAGACCTGTAACTTGTTCACGCAAGTGTGTCGTGGTCTCGTCAAGTCATAAAAGTAGACATTGCAATCTTCACTTCCAGCAACTAAAAAATGACCAACCAAACGTGAACCATAAAAACATCAGAAAAATTTAACATATCCATATTTGCATGCTTATAAACTGCAATTACAAATATGGCTCTCATAGTTTCCTTCAAGAATTACCAATACCACTCACTAAAGTATTCACCTCAGGTTAATTAATTGATTACTGAATAGTAAAGCATAGAATATGCAGGATACATTGAAGCATTCAGTCTTCAAAAAGAAACTAAGGCATGTCATCACAACAGGGAAAGAAAGTACACATTTGCAACATACCAATATATTCGCCCTTTTCAAGCGAAAGCAGTGGACAAAAAGAGGCACGAACACTATGAAGTCGTGCTGCCAGTTTAAGTGAGCACCGCAGAGTTAAGTAACCTTTTAACTCTGAAGAAACACTGCAGAGGAAATAGATTTTTATGGAAGGCCAAGATTAATAAACGAAAAGAGTGCAACAATCAAGTTCAACCTGAAAAAGGACAAACTTCCATCTCCTGCAAAAGTCAGCAAAACAGGACCTCTTGCAAGCAAAGAAAATGTTCGGTACTGCACTGTTGTGACTGTAGATTTGCGCTTGTTATTGCTTCGGTGACGGTGAGAACGAGATAGACCACCAGTTCGGGAATCCATGGTAACTGAGTATATACATCCCTGCAGCGGAAACAGTCACACTCAGCTTACAGGAAGATTAACAAAGCTGATGAGATTCTACATGGCAATCGCCTAACCTGAGAATCTCCACAAAAAATGAGCTGACCGGTGTGATCATGGTCCATAGCTGTAACCTCACTGTCAAATAACGATTTGCTAACAGTTCTCCCAGTGCTGAAATTAAAAACCTGCAACCACAGTTATGACCAAAATACAAATCAAGTGAAATGCCACGGTGTTAAGAGAAAACTGAAGCTGGAAAAGGAAGAAGAGAAATAGTCATGGATAGATAAATGCAGGCATCAATGTCAAAGGCCAAATGGCATAGTAACGAGACGCAATTTTTAAAGTGAACCAAAGGCCCTCATACATGACTTAAAAAGTGACCAAGAGTTTGGAATAAAAAAAACTACACATGAGACATATAAAAAGAGTATGAGTTCAGCATTATTACAGTGATCTCTTTATTTGCATTGCCAACAGAAAGAAAGTTGTTGTTCACCTGCATAAATGAAAATAGAAAATAATATGTATCAATGACTAAACTGAGACATAATTAACAATAAGCCTTACAAGTCATGACACAAAGAACACACTGAAAAATGTAAGGCTGTAAAAAGCATAAAGAGCTGCACTATATGGTCAATAAAAGTTAGTAGCTTAGGAAGGTCACAATGCATACAGAAACTAGAGTAGACCAAGGTTCTCATTCTCTCACTGAAAAACTGTTCAGAAATACTTTGACTTACAGGATGGAAGCGAATACAAAGCTGTGGAGAGACACCATAAATCACCCTAATGCAAAGGCCCTTAGAAATATCCCAAACCCGCACTGTTTTGTCCATTGAGGATGAGGCAATATAGTGGTTATTTGCAGAGAAGTCAAAATCTGGAAAACAATATTGCATGTGACAACTCAATAATGGAAACTTTCCAAGGGTCCTACTAAGTTGACATAGATACAATTATTCAAATATTTCCTATTAGCACTGCACTTAAAATTTTTTGTAAGCAAACATTAGAGAAAAGTATACTTGAAATAATCATCCCAACCAATATTTTTATGCTCGACACTTAAACAGTCTGAAATTTACTTAGCCAATGCCAATCTTATGAAATCACACACACACACAAACACACACATCATGGAGCACGGACCGAGTAAAGGATAACAATTTATTAAATATTATTCTCGATCTCACTCGGATTAAACCAATAATTTATTTCAACTTTCAGGAAACATTTCTTGGAAATATATATGCCAACAGCATGACAGCACAACATACAGCCTTTATCCCATTATGTAATTTCATATCTTCTTATTATTTTCCATGTCGACAAAACACGTCGTTAGTAACATTCCTCCATAATCCACAATAACCAGTAACAGAAATAATCACATGTAAAGTCCCTCCAACCAAATTATAAAAAGAGATGTAAAATAAAAAAATTTATATATCATTGATTACATTGGCAGTTATAGAAGAAATATAATGCTACAGAATTCATTTCCCGGGACAAAAATAACTTAAAGCAAGCATCAGAACCAGTTATTCCAACCTGTAACATCTTTCGAATGACCGATTAATTGCCGCAAAACTGAAGGTGGCGTAGCAACATTGCAGACAGTTAGGCTTCCATCAGAGGCTCCATATGCAAGTATATCAGAACTTGCGTGCCCAAATTTTATTACAGTAACTAAGTGGAAGAGAGTTAAAATAATTTAATAAAAACTGGCACATATAGTCGGAAGGCAGAAAGGGGTAATGGACGAATAGAGGGGAGAACAAGGCTCTCCATCTTTAAAATATTTACCCATGGCCTTGCACTGGTCAAATATGCAATGCATACCAACAAAGGAATATGCAGGTTCAGCCCTTTTACGTGGGAAGTCACTATCGCTCAGATTTGAGCTGGTACGACTTGGTGGTTGGCTTCCATTTCGTGCATCCTACAAAGAGAGCACACATGCAATCTGTAAATATTTTCATGTCTATGAATGAGTCAACTAACCCCAAACACCATAAAAAGAAGAAGGAGAAGAAGAAAAAGGAGAAGAGGAGGAAGAAGAAGAAGTGGAGAGAGTGACGTGGCACAAATAGCCTTAAAACTTCAGGATGGGAATTACAAAGAGCAGACACGAAGCAGCATTTCTTCATTGGAACACCAAGAATATAAAGCAGCAATAACATTACCAATAGCTGAATTCTGATAGATACTCTTCATAACGTGAGGCATGAATGTGGAGGTTTGTCAACTATCTCAAGTATGTTATAACTTATAATGATGAATTAAGCCTAAACTTAGGAAAAAGGAAATCCATTGCAACAAGGTAAAACTGCATAAACTTTAATAGGCTTTTTTCAAGAAAACCTTTTTCAAAATAAAACATGTCATAAAGCTAAGGAAATACATAAATCTCAAATCATATAAAAACTACAGCAAAGGAAGCATAATCCATACCCTACTCATACTCCAGCTGTCCAATTCTGAGAAATGGGAGAGAAGACCAGAAGATGATACCCATCGGCCACTGATGCATCAACCAGTAAAGGACCCTGATGTCAGAATCAATATAAAATCTGTTTCAAATCTATTAATCAGATGCTCATTAACAAAGCAATACTTTCAGTGGAAGACACAAAAGGATAGAATAAAGCTAGAAGCAGTCATTTAAACTCATGTTCCAGTGCATAAATCCTTACTAACACAATGAAAATAACTGAGGCATTGTGCCTGCCATTGGTACACAGGCTTACGAATTATACTAGAAAGTGCAGAGGGCGGAAAATCAAATTCACTTATTGAAGAGGCAAGGTTCTTCTACTTTATGGCACAATGGAACACAGTAAAATTGGATACAATATTACATAAATGAAACCTCAGCTACCTGTTCCCAGGAGTAATTGAGACACTTGGATAAGCTAAAGTATCCCAATTCTTTGGCCTGTTAATGTAATTACGGAAGGCAACATAACCTTTTCCATTGCACCTCCAATCCTTCATCAAAAGACCAGAAAGTCAAACAACAGAAAGCACTAAAGAAATAATCATCAACTGAAAATGTTGGTTGATCCACGCCTATTGATTTGAAGAAAAAAAAACATAAGGTACATTTGATCAAAAAATTAAACATATCATTTAAGTTGACTCAACATTAGATCAAGCGCCTATATTTCAAAAATAAGAAGAAAAGAGGAAGCCCATAACTTCGCATGCTAACCAGCATTCTTCAACGACTTATGCATAGGCATAATTTTCACAATATAACACTCTCAACATTTGATCAATAGAGGAAGCACATAAATCTGGCACATAAATCTGCACACTCACCATCATACTTTCCTACATATAAGCATAATTCTCCACGAATATCTTGTTTAGACACACAATTTTCCACAATAGAGAATTCAGCAATTGACAACATCCTAAGTTTCAATTTCATCTGACCAATACACAGATCCAACAGAAATACTATGCAGACACTCAAAGCTCGAGAACTCAATTTATGTGCCCTCAATTATACACCACGATTGCGTAGAACTAATTTCTACAAAACAATTCAAAGCACATTCAAACCGCAGTGATCACCATATCGAGACTCTAATTTGAGCTCATTCAAAACACCCAAGCCGTTGATCATTATGCCGCGAAGTCAAAATGAGTAAGATAGTGCCGATACCTTACGGATAATCTGACCGGATTGAGCTTTACGAAGGAGGAGAAGACGTCGGATTCCGATGTAGTTAGGATCGGAGTCGGCAGGCGAAGGCTGAAGCACGCAGCTGAAGAATTCCGGATCAGTAGCAAGGTCTCTCTTCTCCTTCGGATCTACGTCAACGCCGTCGGAGACTCTGTTCTCCTCCATAACCGTCGGTAGTTGTGCCATCATTTCCGGCGCGAATTTGCATGTGTTTAAGAGTAACCAACTAGCAACGGCGAAAAAGACGGTTCTACATTGCCGCCGGTCGATCCTTTATGTCGAAATAAACGACGCCGTTTAAGAAACTAGCTCACTGGGCTAGATACTATTGCTGTTGGCAAATTTAATGGGGCTAAGTTTTGAAAAGCCCAATTATATTATATATACGACCAAAATTTCTCGGGAAGGAAGAAGAAGAACCCAGAACAAACCAGAAAAGAAGAGGTACGCTTCTCTCTTCTTATGCGTTTTCCTTTTGCTGTTCGGATTTGTTATTGTTTGATTTGAGTTTATGTTGAGAGAATGTATATAAATTTGATTGCTCTCCATCAGTCTAAAGCTCTAGTTACATAAATTGACTTGCTCAGCTAATTTGCAGAGATGGATGATATTGCAATAACTTCTAAATCTCCTGGAACGACGTCCCAGCTTAGCTCGGCGACGCGGATAATCTGTCGTGTGTAAGCTCTTCTTTTTGAATCTCCTATTGTAAATTATGCAATTTGAGCTGTTTATTTTAGGGCCTAGGATTTAAAAATTTGATTTTTGAGTTTTGTTGCAGATGTCAGAAGCAATTTTCTCAGTATACTTGCCCGCGATGCAATACGAGGTATTGCGCGCTTCCATGTTACAAGGTTAGTTAAGAGGCATTGTATTTACGCTGTATTGATTTTTGAAAAGAATCTTAACTGTAGGATAAGTTAGTTGAAATTTTAGATTTGTTTTTCATGTTTGTTTATTTTCTTCTTGCAGTCCCACAGCCTTAGATGCACTGAGTCATTTATGAAGGATAATGTCATGGGAGAATTTAAGCAATTACACTCTGATGATGAAAATAAACAGAAAATGCTTGATATACTTAAGCGAGTTCATGAAGAAGAGGAGACGGAGGATATGGATGGAAATGGTAACTTCTGTTCTGACTTTTGTTTTTAATGATGTTATCTGTTTTCATGAATTTCTTCAGAATCCTAGTGTTGGAACTGTTATATAGCATTTTGTATGAGCTTGAGGCGTGTACATTAAACAACAAATGTATCATAGACTACAGCTTTATTTGCTGCTCATACAGACAGGATTAATATGCACGACTAAAAATTTGAAGTCTTTGTTGGGACCGATTTGTTGCTTCTGTAGATTAATTCTGCAAGGTAGCTTATTCTGTTTTATGTGTTAAACCGAGAAACTAGGCTGTGTCCACTGTCCACTACAATCTTGTTTGCTTAGTTGAATTATACTATTTGGTAGGAGAACTGTAGAAGTAATCTTTCCATTTTAGAAGCTTTGCATTATTCAAGCAACATATATTCCTAGAAAGAGGATCAAACCTTACATTTATTCTTGATCAATTGCTTAGTTGTATTTGTACTTTCCTTATTCTGTCCCTGCCCTTTCTCTAGATCCCACATAAAAGTATGATCCTGGCTTCCATTCTATTTGATTATGTTGCAGCTGTTAATGAGTTGATTGTTTGATTTAGATAATGTGTTTTGGAAAGTCTTTTGAATATATGCTAGTTCTATATGTGCTCGATTATATTATATTGGTACGTTACAGTTTATGCGCTTATTCCATATGCCTTAAAAATAGTCTTTTTGCTGCACATCTGAATTTGTTCAGATTCAGCATCTGAAGCAGATCCACTTTTGTCGGAAGCAACCATTCAAAAGATTCTATCTGGTATGTTACCGACAAATGCCTCTTAACTAACCTTGTAACATGGAAGCGCCTTATATCTGGTATTGCATACAGTATTTATGGTTGCTTTTGCTTAAAACCACTAAATTAATTTAGTAAATTTTCACTGTCTACAGGAAGCCAACTGAGTCTCCAGGATCTCACCCTAGAGGAACAGAAGCATTTCCAAAGAGCTATAGCGTCAGGAGAGCTGAGCAAACTAATTCAGCCATGGGAACCTTGGTGGTTGAAACCTTCGGCTAAGAACATATGTCTCAGCCAAGATGGCAGCCAACTTGTTCAACCACTGGTCAGTCAAAACAATGTGGAAGAAGACAATCAGGTTAACGAAGTTCCTGCGGGACCTGGAACTTCTCTCCTTCCTTTAAAAAAACTCAGCACTGCTGATCCTTCCCCTTTTTTATCATTTCACCTCATCGATATCATATACATCTATTGCTTCACTCTTCGCCTCTACAATGGGGATTGGCTAACCAATGCCACAGGAGCCGCCCAGGTCTGTTTAACCGTTTCTTCAGTTTTGGACCAAAATGGACAGCCGGAGACCGTTAGAGAAGCATTGACTTATTGTGTGGAGG
>JAAGWI010089419.1:1446-17143 GCA_012274505.1 Galium porrigens var. tenue
TTTTTCATCTTTCTTCCATTGAAGTAAAAAAGGGCCGTCTGATTTCTACCCCGAGATGCTATCTTCTTTGGCACCCTGCTCTCTCTTATCTGTAGTCATCTTCATTCTTTTAGGAACTGCTGGTTGGTTCTTCTTCTTAATCATTTTCCTACTTTCAGTGTTTCTTACAACAGACCGCTGCATTATTCGGACTGGAATCCCTCCAAGATCGAAGTCTTCTTTCAATGACCTCGTCAAGAACCTAAGGTCTGTGTCTGAGAGCTGCTTCTTGCTGCTCACAAATGCAACAAAAGTGGGCGGTCTGGCCTTAACCTGAGTAAAATACTTTATCTTTGGTTGAGCAGCTTGATCTTTCCAAGAATGTCTGCTCATAACCTAAGGAACCAAGATGGTTTAATGTATTTCTCATGTAATCTGCCGAAGAACAAGGCGTCTGATAGTTACCTTTATCAGCCAGCGATTAAGGCGAGCTGTTGTTAACCTTAAACACCATTTTTCATATGTGTCGTCTACTTGGCGCATTACGGCAAGTCTCCCTTCTCCTTCCACGGCTGAAGTGAATACAACAGGTATCCCTGTTACCTGTACCAAATTTGCAGAGGTATTCAGATAGAAGGAAATATCCCAATAGTAAGTATTAATTAGAGTAACTTAGGCCCCTAGAAAGTAGAACAATTACAGGATGCAAAAGTCCAATGACACATCAACCTTATGGAAATGAGACAGTGAAGAGAGAATAGAAATATAAAAGTGCCTCAAAGTTTAGACACCAAATTATTTTACCAATTCAATTTTAAGCGGTATCAACTTAGAAGCTTTTACTGACGAACCTGGGGAATACATGTCTGAATTTCTTCAGGCACTGCCTTTATAATAGAGTCGTGTTTCCTTTTATTCTCGTTCCCTTTAAAAAGATCCATCTTGTTCACAATAACGACCAAACCTCGCCCTTCCTCGACTGCTTGTCTTGCTATGACAACTTCAGCAGCATGCTACGCCTTGATTTGGAAATCTAACAATCAAAGAACCGTAACAACAGTTTAACAAATTGGACAGTGATAGTCACTTGCAAAACCGAGAATCGAACCCAACACAAATCTGCTATCAACTTAACTAATCTGTGATTATCGAAATTGAATCGGTGCATGGCATATCAAGTAACAAATGATTATAAAAACACAAGACCAACTTTTGAAACAAAACCCTATTTAAGCTTCAACTTTCAAGAGAAGGAGATTGTATCATCATGTCCTCCAAATGACATTTAGAAAAATGTTTTCTTCAAAAAGGAAACAGCATGCACAAGTGTTATCGTTATCTTAATCGAAATCCAAATAAATAAAGGAAAAAGAATCCCAATCCTAAAAACATGTAATTTTGCAGATTAAATATGAATATAATAAAATCAAAGGGGAAAAATAAAAATAAAAGTAGTACAATGCAAAGATAGATTATGGCATCCGACAATCATATACCAGGACAGAAGTCAAAACATGTGTATACTATGCTAAAGTCTTCATTAACAAACTACTTCATGATGGCAAGAGTATTCAAAGCCAAACCTCTTCAGCATCAAGAACCAAAGCAACTACATGGGCTCTCATTAAGTGTTTCCTTGATTGTACTATGCTCAAAGAAGATGGTCCTTTCTGTTGGGGTGCCCTTTCCAGCCAACCTGCAGTGTCAACCTGAACAGAAGAAACCATTAACCAACAGGATAAGGTGTAAACATGCATGCCTCACATATGTAAGAACAAGCGAATCAAACTCTTTAAACAAAGTCTGGGGAAAGGGGGCATGGGGGTTTAATGCAAAATAAGTAGGAGGAAGTTGATATTACAATTTATAAATCTCAAATACAGAAAATGATGGGACTTAATTAGATCAGTTCACCAAGACCTGAACAAGATGATCAAAATAACAATAAAGGAAACAATCTTTAATTATAGTTCATTTGAAACAAAACCTTCTAGGCTTCTAACATCACACTAAATAGTCATAAAATTAAGAAACTAAAGATTTTCAGTTGGAAAAAAACGCCTAGCTAAGCTACAAAACACAAAATACTGTAAGTAAAACTATAATTAAAAGGAAAACATTTGTCATAGCAGAGAGCATATAATTATGAATTACTACGATAGAATTGCTCGATAGAAGTCACTATACAGAATGAAAAAGTAATGATACTCACTAGATATACAGTTCTTCCTTCATACTCAAATTGAACTCGAATTGAATCCCTAGTCAAGCCAGCTTCTGGGCCTACCAATACACGATCTTCTTGCAATATTGCATTGAGCAAGGTTGACTTTCCCACATTTGGTCGCCCTACAATGGCCAATTGCAATGGCAATTTAGCCTCCTCAACTGTGGACTCCTCATCTTCATCAAGGTGGTGGCATTCAATATCTCCATCTGAAATTGAATAATTCAGAGCTAGACTCATACATCTCATGTTGTGCATACATGAGCACATTATGTAGGGGTATAAACCAAGTGGGGTGATATAAAGCGTATTTATACCCCCTTTAGTCTGATAGTGTTTATCAGTTCAAGAAGGCGCAATTTAACAAAATTAAATCAGTACCAGCAGCAGACCACTCACCATATACTTTTAGGAGATGTTCCTCGAGTAATGGCTTAAGAGTTTCATGAAGATCAGAGAAACCGAACCCTGTTTCCGCCGACAAAGCCACGGGATCTCCAAATCCTAGAGAGCATGCTTCACCAACAGCAGCATCAAGAGAACCAGAGTATGGATCAAGCATTTCTGATTTGTTTATCACCACTATTGTCTTCATTTCAGGTGCATGCTTTCTCAACCACTTCCCCACATCCAAATCCATATCATGTAAACCATTTCTGATGAACAAAAGATATAACATTTAGACTATGTCACATCACAAGTAGCATGGAATTGAGCTTTATCTTTGGTTGAATACTCAGCAGTACATGATGAATTTACCAGTTACTTTAGATGCTTTTTTTTAAATAAATGGTTTTCTTTTCATATCAAAACATCAAAAACTATACACTGTTTAGGCTTCACAGCAGCAGTACATCAACTCTGGAGGAGTAAAGAAATTAAACTAACTCCTGCCCCCTACAACTTACTGAATATAAAACCAAGAAAAAATAAATTTGAAGCATGGCCCTGCACCTGCTCTCTATTCTCATTTTCCATTTTCAAATTTCAGCAACCTATCTTCCAACCTCCATTTCATCATGAATTTACCAAGACATTTAAGTTGCTTTAGAGGCATTTATTATCTGTAACTATATATTAACTACTTGTATCCACTTTTATGAGTGAAATCCTCTTTTAGTATCCATCCAGAATTTTTTATCAACCAGCAAATTATATAACTACTTATTGCTTGTTTCAAGTTCATCAATCTTAGAAACAACCAGAACTCCTTCAAACAGATAAAAATAAACAAAAAGATATCTAGCATATAGATGCTTTTGCAAATCCAGGGTCCAGTGAAAGGTGTGCAAATTAAAGGTCCAGCTAGTGTATAGAAGCTTACAGCACATACTTTTCTATAAGAGACTTTCTGTAACTCAGGTCATATTAATTCGGACGAGAGGCAAATCTTGTTCCTCAAAAAAGAAGATAAGTTGTATCCAGTAACTGTCTTTCTCTGTTGATTTAACCTTTACCCTGATATCAGTGTATAGCTACCAGAGTTCACAATACTTAAGTATGTCAGCTTTGTTTTTTTATTATTGTTAAGTCAAGAACTGGTAAATTCATTCTTATGTCCCAAAAATATTTAAACAATTTAAAATTTGTGATATTTCACCTACAATTCCAGGATCCTATATGCCACAATCATAACTAACCTCCCGTCTATAAGGAAGAGAGCAAATTGAGATCTTGCCAGCACTTTTCTGGTCATATCTGCAGTTCTAGAAAGAACAGAACCAGAGGTTGCCTCAGCCTCTAAGCCAGCAGAATCCAAAACCATGAACCGCAAATCACCCAATTTTGCAACCCCTTCTCGAATATCCCGCGTAACATGGTCAGTTGGTGTATTATACACAAGGGCCTCCCTCCTCCGTATCAAGCTACAATGGAAAAATAAAGTAGTAGTTCAAGCAACATCATAACGCACACAATCTCATTCTCCCCAAGTCCTCTAAATAACCGGGGAGTGGCACCTCAAAGGACTTTAAAGCAAAAGTATTAGAATGATAAACACAACTAACCGGTTAAACAGTGCAGACTTGCCAACATTTGGACGCCCAACTAGGAGCACTGAAGGAAGCTTATTGATATCAATCTTGGTAAAATCAATTGCTTCCCTTTTCACAGGCTTAATTTTTGGACCGTCTGTAACATCTACAGCATTCTTGTCACTGTTAATATGATTGGTCAACACAGGACTTTCTAAAGATCCCTTGTGAAGGTCCTGGACTGGAACAGAACAGAACTTCTGCATGCGTTGACATACCAAAGTTTGAGAAAGAACAACCAAATTGCCGCAGTTTCCTCTCCAACATGCTATTCCAATTCCTCTCTTTCCTGTACAATAAAAAAGAAGATAGGAAGATCATAATCAAAAGAATAAACATTAAATCTGATCTCTATCAAATGTAAAAGAAGATTTTAGGTTATCAAGCAGCAGATAGTCTGCAATTTCTATACGATGGAAATTGTCTTTGGCACTTGTGATTCATTTCAGCTATGGAAAAACATGCAAGTTTAAGAACTTAGAATACCATAATAGTACATAGCTTATTTGTAACCTTGTTTCTGCTGAACCTTCCATGAGCTGAAGTTCGCTTGAAAATAAGTTCTCCCCCTGCTATTTTTTCCGAGGCTATTAACAGGGTGACTCTTATGGCTTTGTGAAATAGTCGTTCTTGCTCCAAAGGGCTGACTCTTTCCGGTCCAAATAGCTCGAATCAATGAAGAGAACATCACTTGCAGAAAAAGTCTGCAAACTTATAAAGAGGTAGAAGCCTGCAATGAATGGCAAGTTAAATCTCTTAGTTCCAGAAAAACAAAATAGAGCTGAAATTAGAAGGGAAATACTTACGAATTGAGGGTCAAACACAAAACACGAACGCAAGTTCCAAAAAGAACATAAGGATCAGATTAAGGAATAAGCACCAATGCAAATTTTTGGAGCTTTGAGGTGGACAAACCTTGGCTGTTTTTTATTATATGGCATGCAGGATGCAGTTCAGAACCAACTACAACGCTTGCAAGTTTGTTCCAATGCCAAACTGGTAATCAAGTATAAATAAATGGTGTAAACTCCATTTCACCGAAATTCACACCTCTTGGATATATGGTCAATGCGGAATCCAGATTTTCAGTTGTGCTAAAGTTCATAGAGATCAGTTTCAACAGGCTCATGATCTAGGCAAATGTATTATGTCTTCTTTAAAGTATTATTATTATCTGTGTTCTGTCCAAATGCAAAGGATCAACTTAAGGAATCACACCAGAACAAGATCAGACTTCTCAAAAGTAAAGCATGAAAATTTTTACACATATATATCAAGACTCAGCTCATCACTAAATACATACTCCATATGATAATATCATAGCCTAAGTAAGATATTTTCCCTATACGAACACAGGAAAATGATAGTATAAGATTTTATCATATTTGCTGAATAAGAATGTGTAACTAATGAAGGGATTTTGGAGTCACATAATCAGTTAGGGGTCATTCTTTCATGTGGCCATCAGAATACAAAACAGAACTGATCATAAAGGGAAAAATACTTACAAAAATAAGGGACAATATACAGATCATAAATAGTGGTTCTGAAGAGAACATTAGAACCAAGTCAATGATGCAGCACCTATGCAACCTCTTGGACGGACTGGAAAAGAAAATATCATGGAAAAAACATCCCAAATATGCCTCGATTTTCAGAAATCAAGACCATAATCTTTAACGAAAGATATACTCCATAGCAGAAATCTGTTTTAAGAAAATCCCACGTTGTTAGCTTGACAAGCAAAATTAATACAACAAGATGCATTCTTTCTTCCAAAAATGTAGACTTCAAGTTGGCAGCAAAATCCTTTACCAACTATTGCAGCTACATATGACCTCCAGCTTCATTCGTAAGAGAGAGCAACACATTTTACAATCAGCCGATGTGGTGGAACAACATGACCTCACACTAAATCATCAAACATATTTTTCGAACCTCAAATAAACTACAATTGCTAGAAATTACTGATATTACACAAATTTTTGCAACAATGAATTTGAAAATACCATGCTTTTCTCCTCATTCAACAGGGGGTGATAATAGATTGTGCCTACCTCTTTCAGAATAGTTTCGCCATCCTGCCTGCTACTGAAGGACTGACTTCCCATGCAGGGTAACTCCACTTCATGGGGTATTTCACAATTCCTAATGCCTATTGTAAAAAAACTTAAGGTTATAACATAGATACAGTTGTGACCAAACCAATTCATGATCAAAACATCATAAAGCACAAATTTTTCAGATTAGGATAATAGGTTTCGAATACCTCGAGTGGTTTTACATCCAACAATGGGCACCCAGTTATATATAAGTCACCACCGGCCAAATCTTAGAGGAACCAGATATTCAACACCGGCCAAATATTTGGGACCCAAAATTTAATACAACGGTAGATATCTGCGCACAAACCGACGGCATGACAACAGACCAAATTGACGACCTAGGGGTACGGGCAGGGAAGAGATGAAAAGTTAACCGTAGAAAGAGACTCAAAACGGCGTCGTTTTGAGAAAGAGCTCTATTCCTTTTCTTTTTATTTTAGATGATAAAAAATCGCATAGTAATATAGGACTACGCACTTCATTCATCTAATCTAACTGCTGTGCCAAAGCTGCCAATCTCAGATCGAAAACTTTCTTGGATTCTTAGGATCTAACAGGTATAAAATCTCTGTTGAATATTGTTGAAGATTTAAAACCCTTGGGTTTTCTTTGATTTTGATGGAATTTTTGAAGAAACTGATGTTCATTGTTTGGGTTTTGCCTTGATCCAGTTTCTCAAAACAAGCCAATTGTATGGGTTCTATTTAGCTGTTTTACTGGACATGATTTATATTTCATATGTTTACATAAGAACTCAAGTAGGATATATTGTGTATGTTCGGAGTGGTTAGTTTTGAAGAATTAAGCCAAACTGTGTTCCAATGTATATTCAGATGTATTTCAATAAGCATTTTTAAGCAACTCAAATTATCCTTTTTGTGACAATACAGGAAGATGTCTTCAGCTCAAGATCCCTTTTACATTGTGAAGGAAGAGATCCAAGATTCTGTAAGTGTGTTCCTTGCGTAGAGTCTCTCAATCTGCTCCCTTGATGTCGAAATTGCTTCTTTCAGAAAACCTGCAATTCTTTTTGCTCGTATTGAATTTTCTGCCATTGCCTGTTTGTTCTGAATTTCAGTGTTTGTTACCGAAGATAGCATTTGGTTTTTTAGCTTAGAGATTTTTTTTGGCTGATTTTAATCACCGTCGTTTGTATATTTCACTCGTTTTGGATTTTTTGGGTCGGATTAGCCTACTGGATATGTTTAGTTTTCAATCTCTGAGAAAGGTTGGAATTTCATTGATACTTGATATAGTTGATGAAAAGTTTATGCATCAGACCAACAGATGTTCTGCTGTCAGTTTAAGTATTTAAGGATGCTATCTAACTGATGCTCAATTAACCATTGTAGTAGGGACTCACTGCCATCATGCTGAACCACTATCTGATGGGCTTAATATGCCTTAGCAATAATTTTGACGTTAAACTACTCTTTATTTGAGAGTTACATGCACTTCCCTCCTATTGTACAATGTACATTGTAGCAGCTAATGGATACTTCCATTATTTAGAATGGGTCCATATCTTAGTAACCCACTCCACCTCCTCTTCCAACCTCTCGCACATAAAAAATATGACATATGGCATAAAACCTATAGAACATAAAATATTTATGTACGAGTACTCTTAAGAATCTCTCGAAAAGACTCGGAAATAAATTTTTAGAAGGATATGACATACTTAAATACAAATGAAGCTATGTGTCTTAAACGAGCACATGGCTGGACTGATCCATTTATTAGGCTTGTTAGCTGTTGTAGTTGTTTTTGTACTCTTAAGGAAGTGCGAATAGAGGTGAAGCTAAATCTAGAGCTTAAAAAGTGTTTAGGAAAGAGAGCATGGGCCGTAAGCTACACGATTTCAGTTAACCTATCCCATTCAATGTGTATTCTCAATATTATTACCCAAGTCTTACTTATTCTAGCAATGCATTATTCCCAGCCGCCCCTCTTTTGGGCATACATATTTTTTGGCACTTGACAGTGCTGTGTATGGTTGATCACTCCTCCACACTAACTCATAACTTAATCTTTGTGTTCCTTCAAAAAGAATAAAAAGTAACAACAGTTATAGGGGGTTGAAGGATATGCATTTTTGTGCTTCTTGCAGCTGTTCATTTTCAGTTCTAGTGATCGTATCACTTCATACTTTGTCCTTAATCTTCAGTCAAACTAATACATAAACAGTGATACACAGTTTCTTATGTTAAGCTAATCTTATTAGCTTGTGAGAATCCTCTTGAGAATTTTATTCACCATATATTGGTACCTATTTTGGGACTCTGATTTATTACTCAGAAGGGTTAGCCAAAAAGAAAATATACACAAAAGACCAAAGGAGGCTTATCTGACTCTACTTTTGGATGATAATTTAAGCCTAGCAAATCCATAATAGAAATGAGATCTTGTTGCAGAAGGCCTCTTTAACTAGGAGTACAGTCTTCCAGGGAACTAAGGCTAATATGAAATGTATAATTTAAGCCTAGCAAATCCTTAATAGAAATGAGATCTTGTTGCAGAAGGTCTGTTTAACTAGGAGTACAGTCTTCCAAGGAACTAAGGCTAATATCAATTGTATGGAAGAATTAGCTGCAGTAACAGTACAGTCTTGCAAGGAACAAGGCTAATATCAAATGTATGGAAGAATTAGCTGCAGTAACAGAGATCTACTCCATGTATGATATTAAACGAAAAACGCATTGCATGATTATCTGAGATAGGAAGTCAAATTGTACTTTTTCATATGTTTTCTTCATACTGATTTTGATGACGAATTTGCTTTACCCCAGAACTGGGGTGTTGTTGATGACGAAGTTTGCTTTACCCCAGAACTGGGGTGTTGTTTCATAAAGTAATGCGTCAATGAGATGTTATCCCGGCAGTTTATCAGTTAGTAATTTCAATACTCCTTGATACCACATTAAAAGAAACTGCCTATTCTCCCTCATAAAGCAGAACCAAGTTAACATTCTAACTGCTCTCTGAATAAAGTGTCATCACTAGGGCTGAAAGAAAATTACATAATATGTGGTGTCTTTTATGCTTAAGTACTACTATGCTTGTTATATGTGTGCCAGGAATTTTATTGGTGTAGGTATCTTTTGTTTAATATCTAATATGAGCATCTTAAAGAAGATATATAACTAATGATTCTGCCATGTGTTGATAATCTTAGGAGTTAGCACTTAGTAAATTATGTTAATGAGTCTGGATTCTTTTGGTACTTGAAAAAAAGTAGGCTCATATGGACATACTTGATTATTGCAGTTATGGCTGAAATAATCTTTCCTAATGTTTTTCCTTGTCATTTGATTCCATCCTGGCACCTGCTCTCAGGCCAACAATTAAAATTTTAATTCTCTCTGTTCATGATTTTCCATCAATAGTTTCATTGTGAATATCTTGTTTTGCAGATAGATAAATTGTTATCTAGTTTTCACAGATGGGAGCGTGTTCCTCCTGACAGTGCAGAGCAGCTACATCTTAGGAAAGAACTTGTTACTAATTGTGAGAGCATTGAGTGGCAGGTATATTTCACGTTGAAGGGATTCCAAATCTATTGTTCTTGAGCTGTTCCCTTATTGACAGCCAATAATTTTTTAGCTAGTTCAAACTTTTACTGAATAAGATTGTTTTCTTTTCTGAGCCATTTATTGAAAGAAAAATGTTCGAAAGTACTCATCTAAAGTGGTATCAACCTCCGTCACTTATTAATAGCAACAAGAATGAATGCCTACTAAGTGAACTATACAAAAATATGTAACATGTTCAAAATTTAATTGTACTTAGTACCTTTTTTGGTTTAAATTAGGTGGATTAATCATTCATTCAGTACTAAAAGTGTATTTTTGTGATAGGAAGGTGGATGAATTGGACAAAACAATATCTGTAGCAGCAAGAAATCCTTCTTTGTATGGTATAAGTGAAGTGGAGCTTGACAAAAGAAGAAGGTGGACAAGCAATGCCCTTGTACAGGTATCTTTTCTTGAAGTGTTCATGTATCATTTGATTGCAGTTTGTAGCTCCTCGTGCTACAGACCTTCTGGGTGTGTTTTAAGTTTGATTTTTGTGTCAATTAAGTGTGGGATAAGTGAGACTTGGTTGTAGATTTGTATTTAAAAAATCGCAAGTGAATAATATGTTGCTGATTGTTTTATCGCTATTAGGTGGGAAATGTTAAGAAGCAACTAGTTGGTGGGAAAGAGTCAAACGGTTTGAGCACTTCAAATGTGAATGGAATGAGGCGAGAGCTTATGAGGCTTCCAAATTCACACCAGACGGACAGACTTGGCCAGTATAACGCACAAGCTACTGATGATCTCATATCATCAGAAAATGATAGACAGCTACTTCTCATGAAGTATGGCTATTTTCCCTCCTATATTCACTCTGCCGAGATTGCTTCTTTAATTTTTAAGTTTTCGTTAAATTTTCTTGATTTCCAGAATGGAAACACAGTGGCTTCTAGCAAATCTTAGTTGATAGTGTAGACGATCACATGAGTATTTCTTGTCTTATTAAAAGATGCTAGAGCCTAGTGTTCAGCATCTTTCTTCGTTGATGGTAAAAGATGCTGAACTGTACCAAACATGTATTTGGCAGAAAGTTGTTTTTGGTCTCGTGACAATAAAAAATAGCCTTAGGTTTTAGTTTGAAGTTAGTGCTAGAAGCTTAAAAGTATTATTGTATTTTCAATTGTTGATATTTTTAAGGTTATATAATTGAAGATTTATGTAGTGGAGTTTCAGATTGGTGTCTGATACTTGTTGACTGTATCAGACTAAAAAACTTGGCTGAGAGAGAATATTCAGTTCTTCACAGCTTTGGAGTTTTATTTGATTTCATGATGTATTTTACAGGCAACAAGATGACGAGTTGGATGAATTGAGTGCTAGTGTGGAAAGAATTGGAGGTGTTGGCCTTACTATACATGAAGAACTTCTAGCCCAGGTACTATCATTTGTAACATTGTAGTTGACATGCTATATTCTTTAGATTATTTCATCACTTTCAGTTGTCAGTCTTTTATAAACCTCTTCCGAGTTGAGTTAGATACCAATAGAACTTCTCTTCTTCCCAGGAAAGGATAGTCGGAGAATTGGATAATGAGATGGGAAGTACATCTGATCGACTTGAGTTTGTTCAGGTATGATTTATTATTGTGACTTGTGAGTTCTCTCTGGATGAATAGTTTCTGTTCTTTTGCTTTTCTTGTCTGTAAGTCTGTGTTCCTGTAATTTCAGAAAAAAGTTGGAATGGTAATGATGAAGGCTGGAGCAAAGGGTCAATTCATGATGATCTGTTTCCTTCTAGTTTTGTTCATCATCTTGTTTGTCCTGGTGTTCTTCACTTAAAATATCATAGCATAATAGTGCATTCATTGTTTATCATGTTTGAGGAGATCAGTAAATTGGTGGATGCATTAGAAGTCTCCTTATTGTTACAAAGTTGACGGTGCTTAATGATCTAGAGCTGTGTCATGTTGTGATAATTTTTGGTGGTTACGATACAAGTGATATAAAAAGTTGGATAATAGGATTTGCACTTGTGCTTTGATTTCTTAATATTGTTCACTCCTTGTAATGGTTCTACCTTCGGCAATAATAAATGGAGTATCAATTTTGATCAATTTGAATTGACTTGTAAAAATGAGTTTCAACATCTGAAAAGAGGTTTTTCAATTGAAAACGTAATGCTCCTAAATATAAGCATTGCATGTTATCTAGTGTAGATGCTTGTAACTCGACTACAATGTACTCTACTCCATGCTTCATTAGTCCACACATCACCCGAAAATTTCTCGTCTCTTTCCTTTAAAACTCTTGCTAAGCTTGTTGTCTAGATCATCTTCTTTCAGTCTTTGTATTTGATTTAAGAGCTCAAGCAAAACCTTCCAATTCAACACTTGAAGAAAGATTGGCCAAGACCGACACTTCCACGCCTGTTTGATGAGCGAGTAAAGCATTCATCAAGTAAAGCATTCCAGCATAAGATATCAGAATGCCAATTCGACCTATAGATCATCTCATTAAACCTTGGTTGCTCCATCAGAATGCTTCTCGATAACCTTAGCCTTTCATACGACACTTTCAGTTGATCCCACTAACAAGCATCAAGAGACTCAAGACGTAGAACATTGATGTCTCTTAAATGATGAATGTTCCCCGGAACTAATAGCAACAAGTACAATACGTATTCCCTAGCCATCAGTTAATATACTAAGTATACGTATTCCCTCGTCAAAATTTTCACATCTACTTCATCCGGTAAACAGCTCTCTCTATGACCAACCACACCGCTTGACTGCAGAGTGCAGCCTATAACCTCTTGCTAAAAAAGAGCACACGTGTCGACCTCTCCGCTTCTTCTCTTTTCTCACATCCCTACTTCAACGGTAATATCTGCTCCCCTCTTATTAAATTCAAACAGAATTAAAGGGTTTTGTTCTCTGGTTTAAATTATTTACCTTGTGTTTATTTCAGTGTCAGGCCGTGATTATGTTTTAAAGTGTTTTTATTCAATCTCTTTTACATGCATTCTACGTGTTCGACTTAATTCCTAAACGGGTATGCTACTCTGGAAGCCGGTAAATCATACTAGAAATCTAACGTCAATTTCTTCTTATGGTGCAGCTTTCCCTGTGCTTCAATTGCTTCTTCTACATGTTGATGAGTCTCATCTCTGTTCCTACATCCCTGCGTATGTTTTTATTTTTGTATTCCAAATGATTGATTTAATGCTTCTTGTTCATCAATGCCGCCACTGACCGTGCCCCTCAGATGTCTGAGGTTAAGTTCTTACAACTTATTTTTACATATTCGGTTTTTTTTATTGCTGTAATGTTTCACATTTTTCTTTGCATAATTTCAGTTATGCAGCACAGGGCAAGAGAAACCATCAACCTCGTATATCAATCGTTAAATTCCAGAACGCAGCCAAGAAACTGAACAGAAAAGAAATGTGATACAGGGAGGTGAGAAGAGGGAGAGGAAGACACGCGTTTTGCTGTGCTTTAGCAAGAGCCTGGCACGTTAAAGGTTATTGTTGCTGGTCTTAAATGTTTTTCGACCTCATGTATAGGCCCGGCAAACGGGCGGACTGTCATTAACAGCTCGGGTAAAATGAGTAATTTTAATAAATGAGTTAAACCCCGGGTTAGATAGATCCCGTTAAATTCATGGGTTGAAAATTATACAAATGAATTTTAAATGGGTTGAGTTATAAACCGGTCAGTAGAAATTTGCGGGCTAAAAATTAAAAAATCAGGTTTTCAGAAGTGGTTTTCAACTCACATTCTCATAATTCAAAAAATTTTTTAGAAGGCCTCATAATTCAAATTGAATCAACAATGTCACAAAAATTAATAAATACAGTGCACATTACAACTTCCCCTCTTTCTAAAGAGAGTGCAATTATGCCAAAAGAAACTATTATTCATGACATGTAATACAACAATGAACATTCGATTTATATCATGCAACTTTAAAATTCGAAGACATCCACTACAAAGTCAATTGCAGAACATATTTTATCATATTGTGTGATCGGGAATGAAAAGTACAAAAATCAAAAGCTAACAGCAAAATCTAAATAAAAACATCCACTACAAATTTTTCAACGTGTGAGCAGTATGGGATTTTTTAAAATTATTACACAAAAGCGATACTTTATTAATTTTATAGAGATACATCAATGTTCAATTTGGCTTAACGGTTTAACGTAAGGAGAAGGCAAAGTTTTAGAAAAGATTAACTTTTCATTACTTATGAAAAGTTTAAAATACATTGTAGATTAAACGTTATACTTTTTAATTTAAACTGTGAACATTTTAAGGTAAACATATAATAAAATATGTTTTATTGTAAATTTTCAATAAAATATATAATTTTAACTTCAAAATTATATAGTTAAAATTTAGAGGTAAAATATTGAAATAAAAATAAAATAAGTAAAGTTCCTCTGTTGTTGTAGAAGAAGGTTCAGGTAGGAAGAAAAAAATGGCAGTACCAGATATATTTGTTTAATATATACTATGAATTTAAACAATCCAAAACCAAGTTTTTCTTCTGCATGATCCTTGCACGATGGCGTCCAACCCGTTCAATCCAAAAACCCAACCCGCCCAACCCATTTTTCCTAAATATCCATTTAATTCACTGTCCAATTGATCCGTACCCATTTATATCCATATCCAACTGAGTTTATATTTAAATTATCAATTTGACCGGTGGGTAACGGGTCACGTTTACCAGACCTATCCCAGTATCATAATCGGAAAAGAATTATGTTAGTGGAAGTAAAAAATGCTAAAATAATTGATATTTTAATGAATTTAATTCAACATCTTGTGTTAAGACGATGAACAGACTACCTGATCCAATTTTACAAACAGGTCCTTCCAAAACACATTTTTTTAAATAAAACCACTATGAAGTGGAGAGATTTTTATTGGGTTCCCTATATCCGAAATAAAATGAAAAGAGGCCAAAAGCCTAGTTTGTTACGAGATGGCATCCCATGGATGGCTAGGTGGAAGCTCAATATAGCTTCATGAAGCAATAAGCATAATTGCTTCCAAAAGAAACAAAAAATGATGGATCGGTTTGAATTACATCATTTATGCATGTAATTGAGTTTTAATCGTAAGATGAGCAAGGAGTATTTTAGCGAGTCTATCACTCGAAACTCAACTTAACCCCTTGTCTGATCTTACTAAATCAAAACTCAATTTTTACAATACACAGAAATGCAGGTCCAAAGTAGCTCGAAACAGTTCGAGCAGTCCGAGTCAAGTTCGACAGTTTGAATCCAAAGTATTACATAGATATGAAACATCAAAGGAACAGAGAGGAGGTGCAGCTCAGGAAGGATGAGTCCAGCGCATAAACTATCATCCCAGGTAGCTTCTTTAAAACATGAGTGGTTTGAGTTTCAAGGAGATGCCTGGTCAGGTAGGTGCTTTGAAGTTGTGCTCACAGGTTGACATAAGCAGAAGCAACCTGCATTCAAAAAGATAAAGACCTGTCAGCAGTATCAATCAATCAGTGAGCTATTCTCACTGATGGGAAACTTTGATTGTCAAGGACCAAAAGCCCTTTTAATCTTGGTAGAAGGGAGAACCAGGTGAAACTTCTATACTCCTTTAAAAATGTGATGTTTTTTGAAAGGAAATCAGTAGCTTGATTTCCTTCTCTGAAAATATGGCACAATTTCATGTCTCCAAGTAGTCTTTGGATTCTATCCATTTGATTAATTAGAATCCAATGTCTAGATTAGGGATTAAGAATCATTTTAACTGCCATTAAGAATCTAGATTAGGGATTAAGAGTGTTCTTCAAGATTTCAAGAGGGTA
>JAAGWI010089435.1:0-19265 GCA_012274505.1 Galium porrigens var. tenue
CTTCTTCTGCCGGCAAGGCAGCGGGACCCCGGCTCGAGGCCGGGGTGAGGATGGAAGAATAGGAGTTCTCAACCTAGCGCTGCACCAGCGCCACGACGAACAGCGCGAGCGCCGCAGTGGAGCTCAGCGTGCGGACATGGTTCCACATCGTCCACTCCCTGACGTAGCGCGCCCATATCTCCGCCGAGCCGCCGCCGTCGCCAGCTGCGGTCAGCGCATCGTTGAGCGGCACGTTGAACAGCATCGTCACGCCGAACATGCCGAGCAGATACAGGGTGCCGCCAGCGAGCATCGCAAGCGAGCCCGGCTCGCCCCAGCGCAGTGCGCCAGCTGCCGCGAGCAGCCCGGCCGCGACGGTGGTGGCAAGGAACAGCGGCAGGAAGGACGAGCGCAATATGTCGACATTGATCGCGTTCATCGCCGCCATGCCCGATGCCGGGGCGATCCGGCCGAGCGCAGTCATGATGAACGTCGAAAAGGCATAATAGAGCCCAGCCATCAGGCCGCAGCCGATCGCCGAGAACCAAAGCAGTCCAGGGACGAGGAAGGTTCGCATGGTCAGACCTTTCGCTCAAAATACGAGAATAGCAAGTATTTGCTAAACTCGATATTCTCTCGTATTCGGATCGTCAAGCGATGCGATGGGAATCGGAATGGGGCGAAGGCCGGCAGGGAAGGCGCAAGGGGCGGAAGCGTCCGATGCACGGGAGCGGATGGTGCCCGTGCAGAAGCGCAGCCGCGAGCGGTTCGAGCGCATCCTGCAATGCGCGGCGGCGGTGATGGCGGAAAAGGGGGGCGAGGCTTTCCGCATGAGCGACATCGTCGAGCGCACCGGGATACCCTTTGGCTCGCTCTATCAATATTTCCCGGACAAGGCGGCGATCATCGGCACGCTGGCCGAGCGCTATAACGCCATGGGCCGCGCCTGTGTGGAGCGCGATCTCGCCACGGTGAAGACGGTGGCGGATCTGCGCCCGGCGCTGAGCCGGATCGTCGACAGCTATTATCGGATGTTCCTGGACGAGCCGGTGATGCGCGACATCTGGCAGGCCACCCAGGCCGACCGCGCGCTGCAGAAGCTCGACGAGGAGGATGGCGCCTTTCTCGCGGGCCTGCTCGGAGAGACGGTGCGGCCGATCGCGGGCGGCGCGAGCCCGGCGGCGATCGCCTGCCATGCCCAGCTGACGATGACGCTGATCGCCGCGGCGGTGCGCCACGCGATAACCCTGCCGCCCGCCGAGGCAAAGCGCGTGCTCGCCCTGTTCAAGCAATGGCTGCCGGACGATCTCGCGGCGCTCGATGCGCGCGGAGCGCGAGCGAGACGCTTTCGCTGGCCCAGGCCCGCCGCATCTTCCTCGCGGCACAGGGCTTCGGCCGGCCTCGCCCGGCCAGCGTCGGGTCGGCGCATCTGCGCCGCACCGTGGATCGGCTTGGGCTTCATCAGATCGACAGCGTCAACGTGCTGGCCCGGATGCACTATCTGCCCGCCTTTTCGCGGCTGGGGGGCTATGACCGCGCGCTGCTCGAGCGCGATGCCTGGGGGCCGAGGCGCGGGCGCAGGCTGTTCGAATATTGGGCGCACGAGGCGTCGCTGCTGCCGGTGGACCTCCATCCGCACTTCCGCTGGCGGATGGCGCGGGCCGAGCGCGGCGAGATCGGCTGGCGGCAGCTCCGGCTGTTCGCCCGGGAGCGCAATGCCGAGGCCCAGGCAGTGCTCGCCCGCATCGCCGGCGAAGGGCCGCTTGCCGCTTCCGACTTCGAGAATGGCAGCTCGAAGAGCGGATGGTGGGAATGGAGCGAGACCAAGCTCGCGCTCGAATGGCTGTTCTGGTCGGGCCGGATCACCACCGCCACCCGGCGGGGCAGCTTCGAGCGGATCTATGATTTGAGCGAGCGCGTGATCCCGCCGGCGGTCTATGGCCTGCCGACGCCGGATGCGGCGACTGCGCAACGTGCGCTGATCGAGCGCAGTGCCCGCGCGCTCGGCGTGGCGACCGCAACTGACTTGCGCGACTATTTCCGGCTCAAGCCCGAAGAGGCGAAGGGCGCCTTCGCCGAGCTGGAGGAAGAGGGGGTGCTGATCCCCGTCCAGGTGAAGGGCTGGGGGCAGAGGGCGTGGCTGCACCGTGATGCGCGGCTGCCGCGCCGCGTGCGCGGCGCGGCGCTGCTCGCGCCGTTCGATCCGCTGATCTGGGAGCGCGGCCGCACCGAGCGGCTGTTCGACTTCCATTATCGGATCGAAATCTACGTGCCTGCCGACAAGCGGACGCATGGCTATTTCGTGCTGCCCTTTCTGATGGACGAGGCGCTCACCGCGCGCGTCGATCTCAAGGCCGATCGCCAGGCCGGCCGGCTGCTCGCCCATCGGGTGACGCTGGAGCCGGGCGCCCCGCGCGACACCGAGGAGCGGCTGGCGATCGAGCTTGCCCGCATGGCGGACTGGCTCGGGCTAAGCGAAGTGCGTATCGGCGAGACGGTTAGGGGAAGCCGATGACCGACGATCTGCCACGTTGCGCCTGGGCGGTGAGCGATCCGCTCAACCGCTCTTACCATGATGCCGAATGGGGCGTGCCGATCCGCGATTCGCGCGCATTGTGGGAAGCGCTGATGCTCGAGGGCTTTCAGGCGGGGCTTGCCTGGATCGTCATATTGCGCAAGCGCGAGGCCTTTCGCGAGGCGTTCGCCGGTTTCGATCCGGTGAAGGTCGCCGCCTTCGGGCCCGATGATGTCGAGCGGCTGATGGCAAATCCCGGCATCGTTCGCGCGCGGGCCAAGATCGAGGCGACGATCAGGGGCGCGCAGATCTGGTGCGACATGGCAGCGCGAGGCGAGGATTTCGCCGCCTTCTGCTGGCGCTTCACTGGGGGCAAGCCGATCCTGAGCGCGGGGAACGGCTTTGTCGCCACCACGCCGCTCTCCGAAGCGATCTCGAAGGAGCTGAAGCGCCGCGGCTTCAAGTTCGTCGGGCCGACGATCGTCCATGCCTGGATGCAGGCGGTGGGGCTGGTGAACGATCATCAACGGCATTGCTTTCGCCGCGCGCCCGTGGCCGCGCTCGCCTGAAATCGTTGCGGGCGCTGCGGGATAGTGAGAAAATGGCCGTGAACCGGCGGGGGAATGGACGATGACGATCAAGCTGTTGCCGTGCGCGCTCGTGGCGCTGGGCCTGCTCGCCGCCTGCTCGCCCGCGCCGAAGAAGCCGGTGGAGAGCAACGCCGCGGCCAATGAGACCGAGATCATCGTGCCACCCGCGGGCACCGCCGATGCGCCGAACGCAAGCGAAGAGGCGCCGGGCGTCGCAGTCAATCTGGCGCCGGACGAACTGACTCTGGTATTGCCCAACGGCGCTTCCCGTCATGTGACCTTCGGCATCGCCAGGGCCGATGCGGTGCGGATGCTCGCGGCCGCGCTCGGCAGCCCGATTGAGGAAGCGAACAGCCAGGATTGCGGCGCCGGTCCGCTCGCGCATGCCACTTTCCGGGACGGGCTCTCGCTCTATTTCCAGGACGGCAAGTTCGCCGGCTGGGACCTGGACGGGCGCGAATCACCCAGGTTCACCACGGGCAACGGCATCGGCATCGGCACCAGCCGCAAGGCGCTGGAGGCGGCGGGCACGGTGGATGTCGGCGAGACGACGATCGGCAACGAATTCATGATGGGCGAACTTTCCGGCCTGCTCAGCTCGCCTGCACCCGACGGCAAGGTGACCAATCTCTGGGCCGGCGTCACCTGTATCGCGCGATGAGCGCCGGGAGGCTGTTGATCGAGATCGCGGGCTGGGCCGGAGCGGGGCTGATCCTCCTTGCCTATCTTCTGCTCTCGTCCGGCAAATTGACCGGCCAGTCGCGTGCCTATCAGTGGATGAACGTGGTCGGCGCCGGCTGCTTCGTGATCAACAGCGGCTGGAACGGCGCAATCCCCTCCGCCACGCTGAACATGGTGTGGCTGCTGATCGGCGCGGCCACGCTGTGGCGCATCGCCCGGCGGCCGGCATGATCCGGCAGGCGCGTGCCGAGGACGCGGGGTCCGTCATCGCGCTCTGGGGCGATTGCGGCCTCACGCGCCCGTGGAACGATCCCGAGCGGGATTTCGCCCGTGCCCTCGCCGCGGAAGCCTCGACCATCCTGGTGGCGGAAGGCGAGGGCGGCGGGATGACGGGCAGCGTGATGCTGGGCGACGACGGCCATCGCGGATGGGTCTATTATCTCGCGGTGGCACCCGTCGCCCGTCATACCGGGCTTGGTCGAGCGCTGATGGCCGCGGCGGAGGCGTGGTTGCGCGCACGGGGCTGCCCGAAGATCCAGCTCATGGTGCGCGAGGGCAATGGAGAAGCGCTCGGCTTCTACGAGGCGCTCGGCCTGGAGCGGCAGGGCGTCGTCACGCTCGGGCGTTTCCTGAACGACTAGAGCTTCTCGCCGGGCAAGGCGCTGGCCTGCCGGAACCACGCCGCCAGCTGCACGGCGTCGATCCTGTCATCTTCGCGGATGTCGAGGTAGCGCACCTCCGCCTGCTTCGAGGTGCCGGGCGGGACCGGATCGAGCGACGTGCCGCGGAAGAAAGTGAGCTTCACATATCGGTCGAAGCAGTGGAAGGCGAGGAACCAGCCCTCCCGGTCGGGCGCGCCGTAAAAGGGCGTGTTCCACTTCACTGCCTTGCGCGCGCCGGGGACGGCGCCTGCCACCAGATCGTCGACCGTGCGGCCGATGCGCTGCTTCCAATCGGGCATCGCGGCGATATAGGCCTGCACCGGCGCGTCGCCGTCGGCCTTGGGAATCTGGGGATTGCCGCCCGACAGGAGCTTGGGCGCGCTCACCTGGCGCACCCACCGGCCGAGTTCCGGGCCTGTGGCGAAGAGAGAGCCGCCGCCGCCGGTGCCGGCCTTTCGAACCGATACATCATCGCATCATCCCGATACCGTTCGGCGACAGCCTAGGGCATGTCCCGCCCGATCGAAAGCCGGCTGGCTTTCGCCGCGGAGCACGCTATCGCGCATCGGAGGCCATGAGCAGGCGAGGACGCGACGTGACGGTCACCATGTACGGCATCAAGAATTGCGACACGATCAAGAAGGCGCGCGCCTGGCTGGACGAGCACGGCATCGCCTATGCCTTTCATGACTACAAGGCGGCGGGGATCGACGCGGCGCGTCTCGCGCGCTGGAGCGGGATTGTCGGCTGGGAAGTGCTGCTGAACCGGGCCGGCACCACCTTCCGCAAGCTGCCCGATGCCGATCGCGAGGGCATCGATGCCGGCAAGGCGGCGGCGCTGATGCTGGCCCAGCCGTCGATGATCAAGCGCCCGGTGCTCGAATATCCCGGCGGCATCCTGGTCGGCTTCAAGCCTGAGCATTACGCGCGGACGCTGCTCTGATCGCAAGTCCGCGCGGAACTTCTCGAGCGCCCGGATCTCCGGGCTGGTTCATGCCTCCCAGCTGAATACTTCCTCGAGCGGCTTGTCGAACACCTGGGCGATCCGGAACGCGGCTTCGAGCGACGGCGAGTATTTTCCTTGCTCGATCGCGGCGATGGTCTGGCGCGTGAGGCCGATCTTCTCGCCCAGCTCGGCCTGGGTCATTTCGCCGGCGAGGAAGCGCAAGGTGCGCACCTGGTTGACGACGCGTCCCCGGACCATGGCTCAATGCCCCCTGCGGTAGCCGGCGATCTGCGCGGCATAGTGGACGATCTCCGCGATCACGATCGCGCCCATGATGCCATAGGCCATGCCGACGGCGTGAACGCCGAAATGGACGCTCGCCGCAACGCAGACGACCAGCGCCAGCAGCACCGGATAGGCGAAGGCATAGGCACGCCGGGCGATGTCGCGGTCGCGCTCGTCGCTGCCGGCGCTGGCATCGGCCGGCGCGAGCACTGCAGTGACGATCGCTGCGGCGATCATCAGGATCGTCTGGACGATCACTGCGCCGATGAAGCCGGCGAGATAGGCTGGGCCGTACAGCTTCCCGCCGGTCGCGAGCATGAAGCCGAAATAGCCGCCCCACACCAGCGCAGTGGTGATCACCGAGATCCAGGCGATCTTCTCCTTGAATGACATGATTCACCTCGAGTTCGAAATATACGACTCAATGTTAAGTATACTGAACATAGAGTCAAGTCATTCGAACTGGCGTGCTGCTCGGTGCTGGCGGGCGGTGGGCGGAGACGCTAGAGAGCCGAGCATGTCGCACGTCACCATGGATACGGCCACGAGCCGTGCAAACCCGACCCCCGCTCCGATGAAGCGGCTCACGGTCCCCTCGATTCGCGATCGCAAGGGCAAGGATCCGATCGTGATGCTCACAGCCTATACGACGCGGATGGCGCAGCTGCTCGATCCGCATTGCGACGTGCTGCTGGTGGGGGACAGCCTGGCCCAGGTGATCTACGGCCTGCCCTCCACGCTGCCGGTGACGCTGGAGATGATGATCGCGCACGGCGCCGCGGTGGTGCGGGGCAGCTGGCATTCGCTGGTGGTCGTCGACATGCCCTTTGGCAGCTATGAGCAGGGCCCCGAACAGGCCTTCGCCTCGGCGGCGCGCGTGCTGGCGGAAACGGGCGCCGCCGGTGTGAAGATGGAGGGCGGCGAGACGCTGGCGCCCACCGTCGAATTCCTCACTCGGCGCGGCATTCCGGTGATCGGGCATGTCGGCCTCACGCCGCAGGCGGTCAACGCGCTCGGCGGCTATGGCGCGCGGGGCCGGAGCAACGCGGAACATGCCCAGATCCTCGACGATGCGCGGGCGATCGCTGCCGCCGGGGCGTTCGGCATGGTGGTGGAAGGCGTGGTCGAGACGCTGGCCAGGGAGATCACCGCGGCGGTCTCGTGCCCGGTGATCGGCATCGGCGCATCGGCCGAGTGCGACGGCCAGGTGCTGGTGATCGACGACATGCTCGGCATGTTCGAGCGCACTGCCCGGTTCGTGAAGAAATATGACGATCTCGCCGGCCGTATTTCCGCCGCGGTTGAAACCTATGCCGCCGATGTTCGGTCGCGGGCCTTCCCGGGGCCCGATCAGGTCTATGCGCCGCGGGATTGACGGGCTACCGAGCGCTCTGTTGATTCCCGCGCGGCACGATCAGGTTCGCGCCCGCTAGAGACGCATGGAGTAGATTTTGGCGCTTCCCCCCTCCGGCACCACAGACGAAGCCTTCCTGCGCGAAGTCGACGAGGAATATCGCCGTTCGCAGATGCTCGGCATCTGGCAGAAATATGGGCGCCTGATCGTCGGTGCCGTCGTGGCCGGGTTCATTGCCCTTGCCGGTTTCCTGTTCTGGCAGCATCAGAGCGTTTCCGCCGCGGGCCAGAAGGGCGAGCAATATGACGCGGCCCTGCGCGACATCGAGCAGAACCAGTTCGACAAGGCGAACCCGGTGCTCGCCAAGCTCGCCGCCGGCGGCACCAATGGCTTCGCCGCAATGTCCGCGATCATCGAGGGCAATCTGCTGGTGCAGAAGAAGGATGCGAAGGGCGCCGCCGCCAAGTTCGCCGGGGTTGCCGGCAACACTGCCTATGCCAAGCCCTATCGCGACTATGCGCTGCTCCGCCAGACGTCGGTGGAATATGACACGCTGAAGCCGGAAGTGGTGGTCTCGCGCCTTCAGGGGCTCGCCAGGCCGGATTCGGCCTGGTTCGGCAGTGCCGGCGAGATGGTGGCGGCCGCGCAGATCAAGCTCGGCAAGCGCGCCGAGGCGGGCAAGCTCCTGCAGCAGATCGCCCAGGGCGGCGACAATGTGCCGGATACGACGCGGCAACGCGCGGTTCAGCTGGCGAGCGTATTGGGGATCGACGTCCTCGATCAGTCTAAGGAAAAGCAGGCTAAATGAACAATAAGCTGAGGGTGGCTGGGGCCCTTGCGGCACTCGCGCTGGCTAGCGGCTGCGGGGTGATCAAGGGGCAGGGCAAGAAGACGCCCGTGCTCGGCGAGCGCGTTCCCATCCTGATGTCCGAGAACGACATCACCAGCGACAAGTCGCTGGCGAATGTCGACGTGCTCGTGCCGGAGGCGGCAGTGAACGCGGACTGGAACCAGCCGGGCGGCAATGCCGCCAAGGCGATGGGCCATCTCGCCTTGTCCGCCACGCCCTCGCAGGTCTGGAGCAAGGAGATCGCCAAGACCTCCAAGAAGGAGCGTCTCGCCGCTTCGCCGGTGATCGCGGGTGGCAAGCTGTTCGTGATGGACACTGACGGCCAGGTCCATGCGCTCGCCGCCGACACCGGTGCCGAGCTCTGGCGCGCCGCCACCGTCAAGGCTGATAGCAACAAGACCGCGCGCTTCGGCGGCGGCGTCAGCGTCTCGGGCGAGCATGTCTTCGCTACCAACGGTCTTGGCGATGTCGTGGCGCTGAAGGTCGCCGACGGCACCGAAGTGTGGCGCAAGCGCCCCGGTGGCCCGCTGCGCGGCGCGCCGTCGCTCGCCAACGGCAATGCCTATGTCGTCACGCAGGACAACCAGCTCTTCGTGATGAGCCAGGAAAATGGCGATGTCAGCTGGACCGCGTCGGCCAGCCTCGAATCGCAGGGCGTGTTCGGCGTGGCGGCGCCGGCTTCGGCGCAGGGCACGGTGATTGCCGGCTTCTCGTCGGGCGAGCTCAATGCCTATCGCTACGAGAATGGCCGCTCGCTGTGGAGCGACGTGCTCTCGCGCAGCAGCATGACCACTTCGGTCTCCTCGCTGTCGGACATCGATGCCGAACCGGTGATCGACCAGGGCCGCGTCTATGCCGTGGGACAGGGCGGCCGCATGGTCGCGATGGACATCGCCACCGGCAACCGCATGTGGGAACAGAACATCGCCGGCATCTCCACGCCCTGGGTGGCGGGGGAATGGCTGTTCGTGGTGACCGACGACGCCCGGCTGCTGTGTCTTTCGCGTACCAGCGGCAAGGTGCGCTGGATCTCGCAGCTCAAGCGCTACAAGAACGACAAGAAGCCCAAGGACCCCTGGGGCTGGGTCGGCCCCGTCCTTGCCGGCGGCAAGCTGATCCTGGGCAATACCCGGGGCGAGCTGGCCTTCGTATCGCCGGCTGACGGCAGCGTGAGCTCGACGATCGAGCTGAAATATCCGATCTCGCTCCAGCCGGTAGTGGCAAACAACATGCTCTACATTCTGGACGACCGCGGGCGCCTCACTGCGTTCCGCTGATTTAGTGTCCCGGCCATGGCAGGCGGGCGGGGCCGAAAGGCCTCGCCCGTTGCTTTTTGGGGCGCCATGCCGTTTTCCTGACCGAACCACGTCGACAAGAGTCTTCACGCCATGCCACTGCCCATCGTCGCCATCATCGGCCGGCCGAATGTCGGCAAATCGACGCTGTTCAACCGGCTGGTCGGCAAGAAGCTCGCGCTGGTCGACGATCAGCCGGGCGTGACCCGCGATCGCCGCGAGGGCGATGCGAGCCTGCTCGGGCTCGAGTTCCGCATCATCGACACGGCGGGATATGAGGACGAGGACGCGGCGACCTTGCCGGGCCGGATGCGCCAGCAGACCGAGGCGGCGGTGCAGGACGCCGATGTCGCGCTGTTCCTGGTCGATGCGCGCGCCGGCGTGACGCCGCTGGACGAAGAGATCGCGCGCTGGCTGCGCTCCACCGATCGCCCGATCGTGCTCGTCGCCAACAAGGCCGAGGGCCGCGCGGGCGAGACCGGCGTGATCGAAGCGATGGCGCTGGGCTTTGGCGATCCGGTGCAGCTCTCCGCCGAGCATGGCGAAGGCATGGGCGACCTGTTCGAGGCACTGCTGCCGCATGTCGAGCGCGAAGAGGAGGACGTCGAGGAAGAGGATCCCGATAACCCCAATGCGCCGCTCAAGCTGGCGATCGTCGGCCGCCCGAATGCGGGCAAATCGACTCTGGTGAACCGTTTCCTGGGCGAGGACCGGATGATCACCGGGCCGGAGGCCGGGATCACGCGCGATTCGATTGCGATCGATTGGGAATGGGAGGATTTCGAGGGCAATATGCGCCCGGTCCGCCTGATCGACACGGCGGGCCTGCGCAAGAAGGCTCGCGTCGAGGAGAAGCTGGAGAAGCTGTCGGTCGCCGATACGCTGCGCTCGATCGATTTCGCCGAAGTGGTGGTGCTGCTGCTCGACGCCACCCGCGGGCTGGAAGTGCAGGACCTCAAGATCGCCGACCGCGTGCTCCAGGAAGGTCGCGCGCTGATCATCGCGCTCAACAAATGGGATGTGGCCGAAAATGCCTCCAGCCTGTTCAACGGCGTGAAGGGCGCGTTGGACGAGGGGCTGGCGCAAGTGAAGGGCGTGCCGCTGCTCACGGTCTCCGCGGCGACGGGGAAGGGGCTCGACACGCTGATCGACGTTGCCTTCAAGACGCGCGAGGCCTGGTCGCGCCGCGTCTCCACCGGCCAGCTCAATCGCTGGTTCGAGCGCGCGATCGAAGCGAATCCGCCGCCCGCGCCCGGCGGCAAGCGGATCAAGCCCCGCTATGTCACGCAGAACAAGACGCGTCCGCCCAGCTTCGTCCTGTTCGGTACCCGCGTCGATCTGCTGCCGATGAGCTATCAGCGCTATCTGATCAACGGCTTGCGCCGCGAATTCGATTTCGGTGCGGTTCCGGTGCGGCTGACGCTGCGGGCGCCGAAGAATCCGTTCGACCGCGATAAGGAATGAGAATCCAATCGCTTCCGTAACGATCCTGATCCCAAATCAACTCTGTGTTTACACACGGGCGATACCCTTTGGGGGACGCTCTGGAGGGTGCGGAGTAGGGGAATGAAGCGATGACCGGCAATGTGCAGCTGGTGAACTGGGACAGTTTTTCGCAGGCTCGGGCCGAGCTCGGCGCCAATTTCGTGCGCATTCTCGGCTATTTCCGCGAAGACGGCGTCAAGTCCGTCGCGCGGATCGAGGAGGCGATGCGCGCGAACAACGCCGCCTCGATGGTGATTCCCGCGCATACGCTGAAGGGCGAATCGCGCCAGTTCGGTGCCGATCCGCTGGCGGACCTGGCCGAGACGATCGAAATGAGCGCCCGCCTGTGCATGGAGCGGCAGGACACGCCGACGGACGTGCTCGAACATGTCGTGCAGCTGCGCCCGCTCTTCGAAGCGACGCTGGCCCTGCTGGAACGCGAATCGAACCCGCTGGTGGAGCGCCGTCCGGTGTTCGGCCGGCGCTCGCTCGCGGGCTGACGGCGGACCCTAGCTCGCCTCGGCCGCCTCGCTGTTGAGCTGGATATAGTTCTCAAGCCCCATGCGCGCGATCATGTCGAACTGCTTCTCCAGCGTATCGACATGCTCTTCCTCGCTTTCGAGGATATGGGCGAACAGGTCGCGCGAGACATAGTCGCGCACGCTCTCGCAATGCTGGATCGCGTCGCGCAGCAGCGGGATTGCCTCCATCTCCACCGCCAGGTCGGCCTTGAGGATCTCCTCCACCGTCTCGCCGATGCGCAGGCGGCCGAGCAGCTGGAAATTGGGCAGGCCGTCGAGGAACAGGATGCGCTCCGCCAGCTTGTCGGCATGCTTCATCTCGTCGATCGATTCGTGGCGCTCGAGCTCGGCGAGCTTGGTGATGCCCCAATTGTCGAGCAGCCGGTAATGCAGCCAATATTGGTTGATCGCGGTAAGCTCGTTCTTGAGCGCCTCGTTGAGATAATCGAGGACCTTGGGGTCGCCCTTCATGTCGCGTGCCTCTGTTGTATTTTCAGGCAGCGATCATAGGCGCGCGGGTTCGCCTTGGACAGTCAAAAAATGGCTGATTTCTGCGGCTTTCGGCTGTTGCGAACGTTACGCAGCAGCACGTTCCTGGGCGATGATCTCGCGTGCGAACGGCACGCATTGTCCGCATTTGGCCTGGCAGCCGAGCGCCCGATAGGCCTGGCAGGCACTGGTCGCGCCTTCGCGCGCGGCCTCGCGCACCTCATGTTCCCGAAGAGCATTGCAAACGCAGACGACCATCGAACCCTCACGACTCTCAAGGGAGGAAGTAGGGCTATTGACACTGATTCGCAAGACTATTGCGAGGCACTCGCATTACTATCTTGTGCGCTTCCGCGAATCGGCTGGAAGCGCCCGCGCGCCAGGCTGCGCCACAGCCATTCGAACGGGCCGAATCGGAAATGGTCGAGCCAGGCCCTGGACCAGAGCAGGATCAGCGCCCAGATCCCGAGAACCACCGGATAGAGCTGCCAGCGGGTCAGCTGCCCGTACCAGCCCAGCCCATAGCCGTAGAAGAGCGAGGTGCAGATCAGGCTGGTGGCGAGATAGTTGGTGAAGGCCATGCGCCCCGCCGCGGTGAGGCGGGTGGTCAGCGCGCCGCCCGGGCGGGCGAGGAGCAGGATCAGGCAGATCCATCCCGCGATCATCGGCGGGCGGACCAGCGCGGTAAGCGGCAGCATCGCCGCGACCACGCAGATATCGAAGCCCGAATGCCATTGCCACCATGCGAGCATGGCATAGGCGGGCAGGCCGATCCCCCAGCAGACGGCCAGCCAGCGGCGATAGCGTGCCCGGGTCCATTCGCCGCGCAGCATGCCGCTGCGGAGCGCCGCCATGCCGAACAGCATGTAGCCGAGCGTCTCCGGCCCGAAGAAGACGAGCAGCGCGATCAACTCGCTGCCGTCCTCGTGCAGCCGATTGGCCAGGAGCGTGCCATAGCTGCCATGGTGCAGGGCGAGATCGCGTGCGATATTGGCTGGAGCCGGGACGCCGAAGGACTGAGCGTAGCCGCGAAGCTCGGAGGCGTTCGGTGCGCTCGCCTGCAGCTGGACGATGGTGAGCGGGATGGTCGCGAACAGGAGGGCACCGGCCAGCGCGAGCATCGTGCCGAGCACCAGCAGCCGCGGGACGGGCAAGCCGCGCATCGCATAGGCGATCATGCCGATCATGGCATAATGGGCGAGGATGTCGCCGTGCCAGACCAGGAACAGATGGGCGAGGCCGAAGACGAGCAGCCAGGCCATGCGCCGGTAGTGTGCGCCGGCCGGGCTGCGTCCGCTCGCTTCGGCGCGCCCGATCACCAGCAGAAGCGATGCGCCGAACAGGAAGGAGAAGAGCCCGCGCATCCGCCCGTCGAACAGGACGAAGTTGATCGCCCAGGCCGCCAGGTCGGCGCCGTGCCAGCCGCCATAGGCGCGCGGGTTCACATAGGCGGCCTCGGGCATGGCGAAGGAAAGGATGTTGAGCAGCAGGATGCCCAGCACCGCCACGCCGCGGACCACATCGAGAGAAGCGAGCCGGGTGCCCGCGGCGGAAGGGGGCATTCAGCGCCGCGCGGCGACGAGTGCGATCGGGATGCCGACCAGCACGATGTGGCAGAAGAGCTGAGTCGCGATCGTCTGCAGGCCGAGATGCGGGAAGATGCCGGGCCAGCGCAGCGGCAGCACGACCAGGTTCATCACCGCCCAGGTGGCGACGCCATAGCCGACGCCCGCGGTCACGCGCCGCGCCTTGAGCAGGGGCAGCCGATCGGCGGCAAGGACGAAGACCGCCGCCATCACGGCCATGATCGCGAAATGGACCGCCAGCCCCAGCGCCGCGCCGCCCGCGCCCCAGGACGTCGCGCCGGGAAAGGGGCCGCTGGCGACACCGCGCAGCATCGCGTCGGGCGTGCGCCCGGCCCGGAGCGAGAGGATCGCCGCCGCGCCGATGTCGAGCGTGCCGGCGACGAGGGCGGCCACCAGGATTCTGCGTCCGGCTTGAATCATGTCGCTTGTCCTCCCCGCGCTTCTGGCGGGGACGCTACATCCAGGAACTGATCTCCTCCAGCGGCTTCTTTGCCGCCCCGGCCACCGGGATCGTGGCATCGGCGGCCGGGTGGCCGGCGACGATCAGCATCAGCGGCTTCTCGCTGTCCGGACGGCGGCAGACACGGTTGAGGAAGCGCATCGGCTTGGGCGTGTGGACCAGCGTGGCGATCCCGGCGGTGTGCAGCGTGGCGAGCAGGATCCCGGTGGCGATGCCGACGCTCTCGATGACGTAATAGTTGCGCGGCACGACCTCGTCATCGGCAAGGCGCCGGGCGAAGATGGCGATCAGCCAGGGGGCTCTCTCGAGAAAGGGCTTGTCTGCATGGGTGCCGAGCGGGCGAACCGCGTCGAGCCAGGACCTGGGCGCGCGGCTGGCGTAGAATTGGCGCTCCTCCTCCTCGGCCGCGACCCGGATCGTCGCCTTGGCCGCCTCTCCCTCGATCGCGCAGAAATGCCAGGGCTGACGATTGGCGCCGCTCGGTGCCGAACCCGCGGCCCGCAGCGCCGCCTCGATCACTTCGCGCGGTACGGGGCGCTCGGAGAAGGCGCGGCAGCTGCGGCGTGTGGCCATTTCAGCGAGGAAGGCCTGGGCCCGCTCGACTCGCGCATCATCGCTCAATTCCGGATAGGGCTGCCAGGGCAGCGCTTCATGCTCGGCCATTACCACGCTCCCGGGCCGCTGATGCCACCGGTGTCTCGGGGCGGGCAATCCGGTTTTCCCCGTAGCGCTCAGCGGTTTTCCCTGCGGATCACCAGCTTGAGGCCCGACCATATCCGGTCGACTGCGCAGACCTTGATGTCGACCAGGCCCTTGGGCAGCGCGACTTCGCGGATCACGTCCTCGGTGATGTCGGTCTCCATTCGGGCGGCCTTTTTGGGCCAGGAGACCCAGATGAAGCCGTTGCGGTCGATCAGCGCGAGCAGTGCGCCGAGTTCGTGTTCCAGCTTCGCCCGCTCGGTGACGAAGATGTGCGCTGCCTGCAGCCCGGCACAGGCGGCGGCATATTCCTCGACCCCCAGCCCCCGGGGATCGATTTCGGCACGGACGCTCTCCGGCATGCCGTGGAACCAGCTGCGCATGCCGGGCTTGAGCCCCAGTTTCTTCGCGAGCGGCGTGCCCGAATAGCCAGCGGTCATCACTGGACCTCCTCATTGCCGGCCCGGCACGCCGAACTTCATGCCAGGGCGGCGTCTTCGCCCATCAATTCAGGGAAGAAACGCTCATGCGCCGCCTTGAGATCGGTCAAGGCCACGCAGAAATCGCCTTCTTCCAGCTCGAAGATGATCCGGTCCTTGATCGTGCGACCAATCGGGTCTGCCGCGAGACCGGCCTTGTCGGCGGCGACCAGAAAGTCGGCGAGCGATTCGTCGCGCACGGTGACGACGTACAGCCCCTGATCCTCGCCGAAGAAGGAGCCCGCGATTCCGAAGGGCTGGGGCTGGTCGATGATCGCGCCGATGCCCGAGGCCATCGCCATCTCGGCGAGCGCCACCGCCAGGCCGCCATCGGCCACATCATGGCAGGCGGTGATGCAGCCGGTGTTGATCGCCGAGCGGACAAAGGCGCCGGTGCGGCGCTCCATCATCAGGTCGACCGCCGGGGGCGGGCCCTCTTCGCGGCCGTGCAGCTCGCGCAGCCAAAGCGACTGGCCGAGATGGCCCGAACGCTCGCCGACCGCCAGGATGATGTCGCCGGTGCCCTTGAAGGCGATGGTCGCGCTCTTGCTGTAATCCTTGAGCAGGCCGATCGCGCCGATCGCCGGGGTCGGCAGGATCGCCGAGCCGCCACCGGTCGCCTTGCTTTCGTTGTAGAGCGAGACGTTGCCCGAGACGATCGGGAAGTCGAGCGCGCGGCACGCCTCCGACATGCCCTCGAGGCAGCCGACGATCTGGCCCATGATCTCGGGGCGCTGGGGATTGGCGAAGTTGAGGCAGTTGGTCACTGCCAGCGGCGTGGCACCCACCGCCGACAGGTTGCGCCACGCCTCGGCAATGGCCTGCTTGCCGCCCTCGACCGGATCGGCGAAGCAATAGCGCGGGGTGCAGTCGGTGGTGATCGCCAGGCCCTTGCCCGAGCCGTGCACCCGGACCACCGCGGCATCGCCGCCCGGGCGCTGGACGGTGTCGGCGCCGACCATGTGGTCATATTGCTCCCAGATCCAGCGGCGCGAAGCCAGGTCGGGCGTGCCGACCAGCTTGAGCAGGTCGGCGGCCGGATCCGCGCTCTCGGGCACGTCCGCCAGCTCGGCGGGCTTCGGCGTCGGCACATGCGGCCGGTCGTAGAGCGGGGCTTCGTCCGCCAGCGGGGCGAGCGGAATGTCGGCGACCGTGTCGCCCTTCCACTTGAGCACCATGCGGCCGGTGTCGGTGACATGGCCGATCACCGCGAAATCGAGCTCCCACTTGCGGAAGATCGCCTCGGCAAAGGCTTCGCGGCCCGGCTTGAGCACCATGAGCATGCGCTCCTGGCTCTCCGAGAGCATCATCTCGTACGGCGTCATGCCGGTCTCGCGCTGGGGGACATCGTCCATGATCAGCTCGATGCCGACGCCGCCCTTGCTGGCCATCTCGACCGACGACGAAGTGAGGCCGGCGGCGCCCATGTCCTGGATCGCGACGATCGCGTCCGACGACATCAGCTCGAGGCACGCCTCGATCAGCAGCTTTTCGGTGAAGGGGTCGCCGACCTGGACGGTGGGGCGCTTTTCCTCCGAATCCTCGCCGAAGTCGGCCGAGGCCATGGTCGCGCCGTGGATGCCGTCGCGGCCGGTCTTCGAGCCGACATAGACGATCGGATTGCCGACGCCCGAAGCGGCCGAATAGAAGATCTTGTCGGTATCGGCGATGCCGACGGTCATCGCATTGACCAGGATGTTGCCGTCATAGGCCTTGTGGAAATTGACTTCGCCGCCGACGGTGGGGACGCCCACGCAATTGCCGTAGCCGCCGATGCCATGGACCACGCCGGCGATGAGGTGCTTCATCTTGGGGTGATCGGGCCGGCCGAAGCGCAGCGCGTTCATGTTGGCGATCGGGCGCGCGCCCATGGTGAACACGTCGCGCAGGATGCCGCCCACGCCGGTCGCTGCGCCCTGATAGGGCTCGATATAGCTCGGGTGGTTATGGCTCTCCATCTTGAAGATGGCTGCCTGGCCGTCGCCGATATCCACCACGCCGGCATTCTCGCCCGGGCCGCAGATCACCTGGGGACCCTCGGTCGGCAGCTTCTTCAGGTGGATGCGGCTCGACTTGTAGCTGCAATGCTCCGACCACATCACCGAGAAGATGCCGAGCTCGGTGAGGTTGGGCTCGCGGCCCATCGCCTTCAGGACGCGCTCATATTCTTCGGGGGTGAAGCCGTGCTCGGCGACGATCTCGGACGTGATCTGGGTCATGGGCGCAGCCCATAGCGAGGGCATGTGCCCGCGTCACCCCCGAGCGGGAGCCGCGCGAAAATGTTGACTGCGTTGACTCGCCTTCGCGTGCGCGGAGGGCGGGAGGGCACGGCGCGCACGCGCATGCCTGCTCCGGCAAGGGCGGCGAGCGGAAACGCGGCGGGGAAGGGATGGGGCATCGGCATTACCGCCAGCCAAGCAGATGGAATCCCGCATTAAAAGACCGGGTCGTCGCTGAAACTGGGTGCTGGACATTAACCATTGGAGGAGTAGCAAGGCGAACGGGGTGGAGCCTTGGGTGTAGCATGGCGAGTCACTGGATAGATCGGGTCGCGGAGCCGCCCGTCGGCCGGGTGCCGATGGGCTGGGCAAACGGGCTGCACGTCGTGCCCGATCATGCCCCCGGCTTGCTCGCGCCGATGCCGGCCGCCTGGGAATGCGATCTTTCCGACGATTCACTGCGCTGGACGCCGGGTGTGTTCGAGATCTTCGGCCTGCCGCCCGGCCGGCCGGTGCTGCGCGACGAAGTGGTCGCGATGTACAGCGCGGAATCGCAGGCCGAACTGGCCCGGCTGCGATCGGAGGCGATCGCCAATTGCGGCAGCTTCACCTTCGAAGCCGAGATTCGTCGGCCGAGCGGCGAGATGCGCTGGATGCGGGTGACCGCCGATGTCGAAGTGCGCGATGGCCGGCCAGTCTATCTCTATGGCTTGAAACAGGACATCACGCACCTGAGACGGGGCTAGTTCCTTCCCCGGAGGGGGAAGGGCACCATGCGCGGCGTGGCGGAGGAGTCCCTTCCGCCGCGTATGCACGGCTTGGGACAAACGCCCGCGCTCCACCACGGACGTGAAGAAAGACGGTTCCTAGGCTGCGGAGGCCACCGGCAGCGTGGAAGTCACCACGCGATCCTTGCCCGCATGCTTCGCGGCATAGAGCAAGTCGTCGGCGAGGCGCAGCGCATCGGCGTGATCGCCCGTGATCGGTGCGACGCCCGCCGAGAAGCTGATCCGGCCGATCGGCAGGTCGGTGGTCTGGTCGCGCAGCAGGCGCTCGCGCAGTCGCGCGCGGCAGTCATCGAGCCGGTCGGCGGCTTCCTCGGCGTCGGCTCCCTCGAACAGGCAGACGAATTCCTCGCCGCCATAACGCGCGACCATCACCCGGCGGCCAAGATCCTCGCGCAGGAAGCGCGCGACGAAGCGGAGCACGCGGTCGCCAGTATGGTGGCCATGCCGGTCGTTGATCGCCTTGAAATTGTCGATGTCGCACAGCGCGAGGGCGAAGGGAGCGGCATCCGGCCGCGCCAGCGTTTCCTCCATCCGCGCGAAAAAGCCGCGGCGATTGGGCAGGCCGGTGAGGTGATCCTCCTCCGCCTCGCGCACCGCGCGTTCGAGATCGGCGCGCAGGCGGCGCGTGTCCTCGCGGGTGCGTTCGAGCCGGCCGCCGATCTTGCGCGTCGTCTCGGCGACTTCGAGCGTGACTTCAAGCAGCCGGCGATAGGCCTCGCCCGGCTCGCTGCCCATCTGGTCCGCCGCTTCGCCGAGCGCGGTCGAATAAGCGCTGGTCGAAGCGGTGGCGTCGCCCACCGCGCCAAGACAATCGGCGACCTTGCTCTCCAGTTCGCGGGTAAGCTTGTCGAGCTTGTCAGGCGTTTCGCTGGCAGCGCAGCGCTCGACGATCCGCTCGATGTCGCGATCGGTGAGGCGGCCCTTGGCGTTGAGCAGTTCCTGGGCCGCCCGCACCAGCGGAGCCTCCAGGCCGTCGAGGAAGCGGCCGGCGAAATCGAAGTTGGTCGTGCTGGGCTCCAGCCCGTGCTGGAACAGGAAGGCGCCGATCTGCTCGTAGCGTAGCCGGTGCAGCGCGGTCCGGTCGGGCGCGGCCCAGGGGTCTTCCCCTTCGCCGCGGCGAAACCAGGAGACGAGCCGATCGAGCGGGGAGTGGAGCGAGACGGGCGTGCTCATGGCCGCGCACCGCCGGTCCGTGCGGGATCCTTGCCCGCGCAATGCCCATCGATCCTGACCCTTGTCCGCATTTCCCCGCCCCCGTTTCCTGGGGATTGTTACGGGAGCGATCGTAATATTCGCGTTAATCCTGCCGGGAATTCGCCAAATCGGGTAGCGTGGCCGGCTCTGGGTCGGGGACTCACATTCCTTCAATCGTCATCCCCGCG
>JAAGWI010089608.1:0-11852 GCA_012274505.1 Galium porrigens var. tenue
GTAATTAATACATCAAGATGAGACTTATTCTGCTCCCTCCTCTCTTTTAAAACTGTTGCGGCTAACCCCAAAATCCTGTCAACATACTAACACTTGAAAGGGAACAATTCCGCGAGTTACGAGTCATCAGATACTTAGTACCGAGTCATAGTGATATTGATCCTTAAGAGCGGCAACTTAGAGCACAAGGGTAATTAATACATCAAGATGAGAATTATCAGGAAACTCAGGATTCTGCTTAGCCGCCTAGCTAACAATATGGAGCTTATTATAGTGACAGTAGACCTTAACGCAAATAATCATAGCAAAAGAATGGCCTTTTCGTGCCTTAAGACCTGCTCTACGTACAGTCAGTCAGAGACTCAGAGGTCACTTTCCCCATTAAAGGTTTCGATACAAAGTAAATACAATTGGGAGGGTTTATATACCATATGTTTACAGATAAAAAAACAAATTAAGACTTATACCTTGTTCAAATGGACAACGGGATGGATCTTCCCCAAAGTAAAGAATCAATGCATCCACGTTTCTACCCTGCATAAATAACATATCCGTTATAATATGCAGAGCCAAAAGATTGTCATCAAAAGCATTTTAGAATCTCTCAAAGCAGACATACCACTCCAGAGTACGATAAAGCCAAGTGTCTCACTTCACCTTCAGCATAGGACAGGAACTCTGTCAGAGCCTGAGAAAGACATTTGTGCCAATTACAACCATTCGCAGACATGAATAAAAATGATTACCGGATACTTCAATGAAAGCAGAAATCAGCAAGAGGGGACATAGAGGTCAATTCAGAATGCTGCAAGGCCCTCAACAGTGGAAGCTTAACAATGAAAACGGCATATAGCTTTTGTACATATTAGAAACCCAAAAGGGGACAACCCAATCATGGGGCCCGTTGGAAACAAACTAGGAGGTGTAAACGCAAACACGGGGCCCAAACAGGTTCAACACACAAGCCTAGTGGGGTTCCATCATAAAACCAATTGGTACTATGAGGAGTAGCCCACGAAACATATATAATGAACCTTTAGACTGTCCGATTCCAATGTGGGACAGATACATTCTAACAATACACATCGCCACACTTGCTAAGGTATAGCACACATGGCACTCAACAATAGAAGGAAAACTAGAGGTATACTTGCAAAAGAAGTTTAGAACACAAAACTACTCCAACAAGTAGATGTCCAGCTTCAGTTTCACACCCCTAGCTAGGGTTGTATTAAGTGAGTTTTAGTTGCTTTCAGGACTTACAAATGAGCATATGATAAAATACAGAAGCAGATGAAACAAGTTTTACTTTATTGCAATTAATGCTACAACAAATAACATGGAAAATATATAAAAACATTGCCTTTGAAAAGTGATAATACCTTACAAAATTGTTCTGATTCAGGTCCATCATTTTTAGCCATGGAAAGCTCCTGTACGACTTTCTCGAGTCCTTTATTAACAGCTTGCATTTCCTCTGCTAAGAATTTCAATTGAATCTGGACAGCATATAAATAGTTCATTCAACATATGCAAATGACTCTCAAAGATTCTGTTCATTCAGAAGATCAAGTAGTCCCCTTTCTTACACTAACAAGAAATTACTTACCTTTGATGCAGCCTCCAAGCTAGAAAGGTCTTTTGAAAAGTCTAGAAGTTCAGGTAATTTGTCAACAAGTACCTGATAATAGTTAAAAGAAGAAAGCTAATGAATATGTAGTATACAAAGCTAACTGGCTACAATCTGTATACCTTTGGTCAATATAGCACAAACTCATCAGGATGGCTCGACTTAAAGCAAACTACTTCTTGTATCGTATTATATATGATAACTTTGTGGCGAAGCCAGAAGATTCATTTGCCAATCAGTAGAATAGTTTGATAAATAATAAGTTCCAATGCAAGTAACAAGCATCAAGCAACTATATGATGTTTCCTTCAGCATTTTGTGAGGTTATTGCTGGCAATATTTCTGCAGACTGGCCTATAATTATCTACATTAGAGTGTGTAGCAGAGAAAAGGTGGTAGAGAAATCCCTCTGGCAGTCCCTTGCAGCCACAAATAACATCCCCATGCAAAAGAATTATGATTCTTACCAGATCAACAAGGCTATTTTAAACACAAATAAATAACTCATAAGTGACAAACCTATGGGTCTATGACAGGAATATGGTTCATCTGGTTTCAGATGATTCCAACTGAATAAATCAAGGAATTATGAAAAGCATGATGAGGGAATCAGGTTAGATCCTGAACAACGAAACTCATAATCAACAAATTTTATTGCACAAGATAAAAACCATTAGAGTGCTAATCATAGAGCAGTAAAATGATAGGAAATGAAATACCCATCGGGAAAAGGGAAACTAATCTCTGAGCTAGCTTACAACTAATCTCGAGCTAAAACCCTAAGCCCTAAACTTATCTGAGTATTATACATCAATGCTGATATCAACTGGATGTGTAATTCAATTTAGTATCATGATTTCATGCCTACCCAACAAATCTGTACTCATGAAGAGTACCCTAATCAGCATATACTAAAGTGTATAATTTGCAAGCACGGCCCTGAACTGTACCTTACAAAGATAGTGCATTAGGGTCATCTTGTTGTTTCTGGCTCGCGTTTCAGTGAGTTTAAGGAGGCTATCCAATCTGAATCCCACGGCAGAACCTATGAGAAACATCAAATGTAATGCCAGTAAATAAGCGAATTAAGGCTTGAAATGAAGAAGGAAACAGTAGATTTTAATATTTGTTTCGGGAGAATAACTAAGAGAGGAGAGAAATAATATAAGACGGTATATAATTTTCTGAAACACTTAAGGCCCAAGTATTTATCTCATAGAGTTCATATACCTCAACAGCATGTAGCAGATGAGCAGGAATGAATTGATCTTCTAAAGAAGCAGGTTTCACTAACCTTTTGAATTAAATCACTTATTTGACTATACAGTATGTCATTTGAGAGAACTGGAATTCACTTAAATATTTTATACGTGAAGGGAAAAATTAAAATTCCTGAAGATTAATCTCATTTTATAAAGAGACGACTCCATAGAAGGATGATGTTAAATTTCCTCCAAGTATTAAATATGCTCTACCAACATAAGTAGGAACGTGAAGAATAGACAACGAATTAGGTCTAAAAGCAAGAGAGAGCAACCAAAGGATAACAAGGAACTCAATATCTAAAACAAAAACCTAAAAGTGAGGGAAGAACGCCAGTAAATTAACAATACTCATTTAATGGTAGATATTTTATTTTTTTAGAGAAACTCATTTAATGGTTTTATAATTATGCTCTTTCTAATAGATTTATGGATACAGAAGACAAGTAGAACAATAATTCGAGCTAGACTGTATTAAAAAATTAGTTAACACACCCCTTGCAGTTCCCTGGTTCAGTGCATTGCCCAGGGAGAGGATTGTCTGCATAATTCTCTTCAATTTTGCAGAATTTCTGATCTGATGAAAATTTTAATATAGACAAAAGTAAGATGTTATTCTAACAGAGGCTTAATTAAAAAGATAAAAGAGAAAATTATTTGCCTGATCAGCCGCCGAATTTACATTATTCAGATTCTTCTGTAGCTCAGAAACCTACAAATAATATAGTACAGAATAAATATTTTACCGGGGGGGCACAATCTCTGAAACAAAAGAAACTGCACAGAAATGAAATGTTACAACCTGGGTGTGAAACTGGATCTTAAATGAGAAAACTCTTAACTTTTGCTCTATTCGTGGTACTTGCATCATCTCCAAGAAGAACTGGAGACAGAATATAAGAGTTTTCTCAGGGAACTTGATAAAAAAAAAAGACGAGATAAGTTTAAGTTGTGCAGAGATCAAGGTGAACCAACCTGTTCACACTTCCCCAACTTATCTCTCTCTCCTTTATAACCCTGAAAATGTTAATGGAAATGCATACAATATGAATAAGAAAGTATTGAAATCCCTGATGCTGGCAAATCATTTTTTTAATGTAGATTACAACTCCAAGTCTCGAGAAAACTTTCAGGGACAAATTTCCACATGAATTTTAAACAAAAAAAAAAAAACATACCTTTAGCAGTTCCATCTCCTCTTTTGTTGGACAGAACTTGATCAAATTTTCAACCTGATCAACATCCATTGCAGAGTCCTCCAAGGCAAGAACTGAACTCTGTAGACCAAACAATGTAGTTTAACATATAGTCAAGATTAAACAGTATCACGAGCTGAGGATGCATGAGAATGATTTAGTCATAAATAAATCGTGAAATAAAGCTTCTGGCTATGATTCTGCAACTCCGGGTGCAAATGATTGAAAGAGGGAAAAGGAGGAAGAAAAACAATGAGGGGGAAAATTAGGGATGAACTGACGAAAACTTCAGCTACAAATTAAGCCAAGGGTTTAGGGTTCATGCCAAGGAAAGGCCTGCCAATTTTCTGATCTGAATGATACAAAAAATATACACATAACATCTTGGTTATTGTTTCAGAAATTTAAAGTCTCTCCATCCTCACAGAACATTCTAGTTCCAGACATTAAAATGAAGAAACTTGTAATGCACTTATGCGCGGATAACTTACCAATAAGTCAGGCAATGGTATCTTCACTTTTGAGAGCATAATCTCACAATTATATGCCCTCCTGTGATCAACCTGTGAAATAAAATGTGAATAAGCTCTTCACAATTTCACAAATTTTTCCTTCAGGGAAAAATGAGCAAGCCAATAAAAATACCCTCATTTCCTATTACCAGGCAAAATACAATATTCAGATGAGTCAAAACTACACACAGTATAGACTTCATTCATGACGTTTAATAAAAATGATCTGCAATATTAATTTCAAAATCAAGAATAACTTTTTTTTTATTGCAGACAAGATGAAAAATAAAATACTATGTCTATGTAAACCAAAAAATGCTGTGGTGTTATCCAATAAATCCATTTGTTAATGCAGAGCATACTGCCTCCCGTTGTCAGTCAGCTCTCTCTGACCAAAACTTGGAAGTATATAGATGACACATGGAAAGTATCAGAAGGGTTATTGTTTTAGTAATTGCACATAAAAAGTACAAATGCAGCTCGCTAATAGCTGTAAAGTTGGTACAAGAAAATAACAGAAATGAGGCCACTTACTTCCATTGATCAGATCACGGATATAAACAAGAGGAAACAATAAATAAGAGCAACCAGTTTTACTTGTGGTGTTATCCAATAACAAATTTTTATGCTTGTAGTTCAGAGGCTACATTTACTTGTACAAAACAAAAAAGAGCAACCAGTTTTACTCTAGGAAATAGGCTGCGAGTGTAGTGCATTACTGATGAAAATAACCAATTACTCAAGTAGTTTAAATATCCCTACAGGTTGATTTCTTTGATCAACATCTGGCAATCATGCAGTGTAATGGGAGAAAATCTATCTCAGCAATGCAAGTTGTGTAACTACAGGTATCAGAATTATGAACTTTTCAAGAATGTCACTGAGGATAACACAACATAATCTGACCACAACAAGGAATGAGGTAACTGTGTTAGGACCAGTTAACAGCAAATAATCATCAAAAACATTTTCAGGGGAGCCATGGTTACCAGTTGCACTTTCTCCGGTTTCTTGTTCAGTGAACTCCGTGAAGTTCCCTTGCTGCCAGACCCTTGGTCTGAGGTTGGAACAGCAGCTGAGAAGAGAGATTCTAGTTCTGAGATATCAATATCAGGTGCCCTGACAATGCACACATAAATAATTTATAAAATAAAAACAACAAAGAAATATCAGAAACTTCAATGAATTTTAAATATATACAATCATAAAAAGAAAGAAAAAAAATGTTAATTACACGAGCAACTTACTTGGCAGCTTCACCAGATTTTTGTGCTTCTGCCCACAAACTTCCTTGCACAGCTCTTGTCAGTTTCAGCCAATGCAAAGGCTTTAACTTTTTGGTCTGACTGTTCTTTGAATTTAACGTTCGCGACAGCATTGATTTTCCTTTTGCACCAGGAAGAGGAGCAGAAGGTGGTGGTGGAGAAGGAGACACTTTACCACCTTTAGGAGGCATTGGAGGAGGGGGTGCTGAAGGAGCTGAAGACGACTGTACCATAGGAGGCGGGGGAGGTGGAGGTGGGGGTGCCACTGATGAATTAGAAGCTCCAGAGTGCATAGAAGGAGGTGGTGGTGGAGGCGGTCCACCCTTAGAAAGTGAAATCTGCTTCATAGGAGAGACTGGAGGAGGAGGTGGTGGTGGTGGTGGTGGAGGTGCTCCTGATGTAAAAACTGAGCTTTCTCTCGAGGTAGGAAGTGGTGGAGGTGGGGGTGGGGGTAGAGAGGAACTTTCAGTTAGAGATGGAGCTGAAGGACGAAGAGTTGGATGAGAAGGAGGAGGAGGCAGGGAAGGAGGGATAGATAGCACAGTTGAAGCTCTTCCAGGCTGAGAGGATGGAGGAGGCGGTGGTGGTGATGGTAAAACTGACCCAGTTCTTGGGCCTTCATCTACAGGAAGAGAAGAAGTAGAGGGAAGTGGTGGAGGAGGAGGAGATGGAGAAGGAACCTTTTTTTGAGTTACACTTTTAGTTAAAGTAGATGCAATGTTGGGCAGCTCAGGTAGAGATGGTGTACTTCTTTTCTCTGTATCTTCCAGCATAGGAGTGGCTGGTGATAGCAAAGACTTGGGAGAAAATGCATTTAATAAATGTGCTGCTGTATCAGCTACAGTATATTTAACTGGCGAGCTTTCATGACTTGGCCTCTTTGGAGGCGGTGGAGGTGGAGGCGGAGTTCTGCTGGCTGTTTTTTCCATCACTGGGGGGGTGAAAGGAGGTGATGGTGCTGAAGCAGGTGATGTTTCATCTCTCTTAGATTTATCTTCCCGCTTAGGAGTAGCAGGAGCAAGCTGAGTTTGCAGAGGGGAAGCAAGTGATAAAGGTTCGGCTGTGTATTTCTCGACATTTATAATATGAGAACCTTGTATTGTAGGAGTTGGTGGTGGTGGTGGTGGTGGTGGTGGAGGTGGAGGTGGAGGTGCTTCTTGTCTAGTTCTGCTAGCTAGTTTTTCCATCAGAGGAGGGGTGACGGGAGGTGGTGGCGGTGGCGCTGCTGCTGAAGAAGGTGGCGTAGGTTTATTAGAACCAAAAAGGGCCTGCTTCAAAGGTGGTTCAGATGGGGAAACTAATGTTGGGACTTGTTTTCCAGACTCCGAATCATTCAAGAATGGACTGGAAGCAGGGCTAGACAGCTCATTAAATTCTATCTGCAATGAGACCTTACCAATGCCTTCCAATGCAAGAGGACTGGCATTCTCCTGGATCTTATCATTGACTGCTTGTTGTGCCAGTGCATTGATTTCTGTAGCATGAGTGCCAAACATTTCTCGAGCAACATTTGCGGCGGCCACTTGTTGTATCGCGTTGAGTGCAGCCTCTGCATTTGGAACTAGCCAATCCACACTATTAAAAATTTCATTTACTTTAGCAAACGCCTCCACTGGAAGGCCTTCCTTCTCTGCGAAACATGACATATCCATAGGAACCATAGAAGCTGCAGCATCCATCTCAGAGAAAAGGATCTTGAAGAAGAAAAGGTCATTGAGAGGTTAGTGACAACAATTCCTACCATTTAAAATATACCCCCATCAAATGAAACGAAAAATACCTCTGCCCTGAAATCTTTTGGAAACTGATCCTTCCCATCCCAAAATATGTCAATGTCATCACGATTAAGCATTAAAATATTAGATCTGATAAAAGCTGTGTTAAACATGGCTCTGAAAACCATCTTTTCCCGTTCCAAGTCATCATACAAGCTAATACATTCCAGCACCACATCACCTTGAATGTTACAGTTGATATCGATCTTAACTAACTCGCATTCTGCCTGCAACAAGGATATCAAATATCTAAATTACACGTTTTACTCCAATTAAATAATTACATGGTATAACATAAGGTTGGAACAGCCTGCAAGCTTCAACCCTCAGTCCCTCAAACATAAAATTTATTACATGACTTATCCAGCATGCATTACTAAACGGAATTAGATTAGAGCAAATAAACTCAGTCCTTCTCTGCATAATACAATGTCAGAATTTCAGAGAAACTTGACAGGACATGATTTACTTTATTACCTACTACTGTTATTGCTATTTTTGTGACTATCTTCCAAAAGTTATAGGATCAAGATCCAACCTCCAGTAATAAGAACCAGTGAATAAACTGTTTGGAGGTTCAATTGCCACATAAGCATTCAAGTATCATGAAATTCAGTTCTTGAGACATTATTTGTATACATTGCAGGATTTCAACAGGAATAACTATAAAATAATCAAGCAAGAGCAACAATGAGAGAAACACAAAGCCAAGACACGAGACATGAAATATCACCTGCTTGTAGTGTCTGACAGCTTTACTCATTTTTGGAGTCGAGTACAGAACCTTAGGAGTGCGATCACCAACAAGGACGGGATCTGGACCATAAATACGAAATACAGGTCGACAACCACCTCCATCTACATTAGGTATCATTCTGATGATTACGCAATCCAGTGAAAGTGCCCTATCCAATGGAGGCCACTGAGGTACTAAATTCCTCCTTGATATATATTGTAAGTACCTCAGTTGAGAAGGCACAGGATTCAATGGTGCCAGCAAATGCAGCAATTCCCTCGGAGCCTGCTTATAAACCATATCCAAAGTCTTCTGCTCTCCACTATACTGTCTTCTATACAATAACAATGCAGCTAGCATGAAGGCCAAAACAGGCCAGCCACCCCGTTCACAATGCATTATAAGCAAATTATGCTGTCCAAGTGAAAGCCAGCTTTCACTAGACCTCAAAAAGTGATGGATAACCTCCATAGGAAGTAATGGGCAACTATCATAGTGCCTAGGGTAATCCATTATTGTCATATCATATTCAGATAAAGCATTTGCCATCCGGCTATGATATTCTGCATCGCGGAAGTTGAAGACCAAGATTGAGGGTTCTACAAATTGCTCCCGAAGTTCATTAATTACATTTCCAACATAGCCTTTGTAGTTCTTTTCATCCCAAACATCAGTTGTAAAGCAGGAATCAAATACTACAAAGGCAAGATAAGAAACATTCAGTCCAAAATCATAGCAAAACTAATCTCTTTTCTTTCAAATGGAGACCAAAAAAAACAGCCTTTATGAAGATAATACTCTCTAGAGAATCTAAAGTGAAGGTTAACGTCCCTAAGATCCATCTACATATCAAAGTCCTAACTGTAAAAATCCATGACAGAAAATATATTAGATGTTAAACAGCGTTTTGCTTGATTTTGAGGAAATTATGATGGCCCTCAAAAAGTTAATAAAAATTCATAATCACATGCAATTCTTGTAGTAATTAGAAACCAATATCCTCTCCAAGAACACATTTTTCGTCCTAATAACTCATTCACACTCCAAAGTATGTTAATAAGAGATGAAAATGTTATATTGATATGGCCAGAAACTCATTTACTTTCCACTAATCGTATAAACACAAACTGTTCTCATAGTTATATCCTAAGTCACAATCCCAAAATATCTAACTACAGTTTCATTTCACCACTCAAACTAAAAGGAAAACACTACATGATGCAACAGTCAGTCTCAGAATCAGTTCAAAGTCTCCAAAAAACAAGCTAACCAAGTCCGGAAGTCAACAATCACAACAAATTCAGCTCAGAAATGGATAAATAATGAAAAAAGAAATGCCAATAGTAACAAGTTGCAAACACGTTCATATATTTCATACTCAAAATAAAAGGAAACACACACACTACTCAATGTAACAGTCACTAAAATCAGTTCAAAACCTCCAGAGATATCCACCTAACCGATTCGGAAAATTCAGCTCAAAACGGAGATAGCGCAAAACCAACACAACATCAGCTCAAAACTAAAATGAAACACTGCTCGACGCAAAATTCACACTGGAATCCAGTTCAAAATATCCAAAAACCAACGCGCAACAAATTGAGCTAAAAATTGGAGAATTACTAGCAAAAAGGCGGTAAAAACAAACCGTAAACGCGCTCGGAGATTTCCAGAAGCCCATCCGGCGGCTTCCGATAGAATAATTTCCTGAACAGCGCCATTCACTCCTCTCGGACAAATATCAAAATGAATGCCTCAAAATTTGCACAAATCGTCGAACATTCGTTCCCGCGTACATGCAATAAGATTAAGATTTACAGTTCCCGTGAATGGCGATTTCGTCGTTTGGATTGAATTTACTGAGATTTGTTGCGATGATATTTTAGCGAGGAGCTGAAGAAGAAGATGAACAGAAGGGATCGCAACGGAACAAAACGAACCGACTCAACGGGGTGTCAGCTCTGAAACGACGACGTGTGGAGCATTTTCTATTTTTCTCCCGCGAACGTGTTACTACAATCTACAAACACGCCATCCGAGGATTGGAGAAAGGACAAAATGAAGGTCAAACCTGATAAGTGCTTAGTATCTGAAAAATGTTAACCAACTCCTTTTAAGCTGTTTTTGTTTGTACTGCTGTTTCAATTACCTTTTCACCTTTTGGGTGAAATTTACAGAAAATGATAATAGCTCACAAAAGTAATTAAACAGCGCAAATTATATTAGGAAAAAACAATTAACAGTACTCCGTATGTACGAAATAAAAACATTTGACAAATGTGATGAAGTTTCTTTATAGGTTGCAAGTTTTCTAGATTTGCTATTTACCGCTCGTAATTCAACAAATAACAAATGCATCCTTGATAATGTTACTACAATCAAATAAAAACATTTGACAATTGTGTCCCATGATCTGCCTTTACTTTGGCCATACCAAGATCTATTTGATTGACATGCATCTTTTTTTGAAGTTTATGAGGTTACGGTACCTAATGCAAAATTAACTTGGGTTCATTGCCTTTTTTTATCATATTTCAAAGCATATTAATATGGATGTCATGAATCATTACAGCAAAAATGGAAGAGAATCAAGTATAAACAAATTTCACAATTTCACGTGAAATAAAAATCAAGAATAAACCACCACATTTTACACTCTCCACACGAGTACGTGACCATGCAATATTATAATACCATTGACATCACCACCTTGTCATCGGTTAAGACCAAATCTGATGTCACCAAAGTACCGTGGATAGAACTTTGCAAATCCAACCATGTTTACGTGCCATAGAGAGTGGTGGATTTTGATACCATTTATCATGAAATATAGGAGAAGTCGCCTCATAAAGCCAGCTAATGAGGGAATGAGTTCAATTTCATATGGGAATTACATGTTTTTCATGTGAAAATTATGTATATTGCTTGTGAATTTATGAAGAGGTAAATTTATGAAGAGGTCAATTTATGAAGAGGGGCTATAAGTAACGAGTTCATGTCTTTTGTCCACAAATTGTCCCAATCGTTCAAAAGGCGAAACGCTCGCCTGCAGCGCCCCAGCCGACCCGAACCCACGGACATTGCTGAGGAGATAAATCACGGTAACCATGATCAGAGATTCAGCGGTTGTTCAATGCCCATAGTATGACGATGCGTTTCTTTTTTCTTTCTAATTCTTTTTTACTTTTCTTATTCTTCAAGTACTCATCCTCTTCCTCCCTCTCTTTAGCATCATAATTAAGGAAACAAATGAAATTGTGGTTTCTTGGCTAAGCTTAAAATCCCTCCGCTTCATCTTCACCCGCCAACATCTCACCCTAAACTTACATTGTAAATGAATAAAATACAAGAAAATGAGATTTTTCAAGAGAGAAAGTCTCATGTGAGACAGCCTAAAGTTTGGCAGTTGATGTTTTATGATTTTATATTGATGTTCCTTGATAATATGTTGATGTTATATTGTAATGTAGTTGATG
>JAAGWI010090511.1:0-13670 GCA_012274505.1 Galium porrigens var. tenue
ATGATATCCCTCTGCTCAATCGGTGCTTCCCATCTTGCTAGGCAGTTCTTCTCAACATGACTAGTGATGCCGCAAAATCAACAGAAATCTGGGAGTTTCTCGTACTGGAGCAGCAGCATGTTCGAAGCTCCAGGAGGGATTTGTACCCCGGAGAAACTTCCCCACCACGTCTCCATCCACGTCTCTCTCCACGTCGAGGAACTTCCCAATCACATTCCCAACATCCCTAGCTGTCTCAACATTCATCTGGTCATGCGTCGGTCTATTCGCAATGATCTAGAACTGAACTCGATAAAAAACGATATATGTGGCTATCATATCACCCCGAGATTCTTTAAGTATGAGCATGTGTGAATCAAGAATCCAGGGTTGTGTTTCCAATATCCTATTCCTCGAACCAATATTCGAAAAAGAAAACTGAAAAATATTGTCGGCTAGGGTTTTTACCTTGAGGTAGGATTTAATCCCCCAAACCCTAGCAAAACAAGTGTGCACATCCGACGCCGAAAACCTCCTCGAAGCAAGCAACTTGCCGACCAGCAGCTTCCTGTGACGGTCTAAGTCATAGAATATGACTGGTATTTGCAGAGATCTATCGTCGTTCTCTTCTCCTTAGAAAACCCCAGGTTTTAAGAGAGAAGGTTCGTAATTAGGATAAATAATGTTTTGAGCCTAGTTCTCTTCTTCTTTTTTTTTTTAAATCACAACATGCTTTTTTTTATTAAAAAAAAATCTAAACAATTTGGGATAAAAAAACTTGATAATTTTTTGGGGGAAAGAAAAATAAAACTTGATAATTACAAATACTTTTGAGAATATAGTCAGCAATTCCAATTATTATCAACTCTAACCGGGGCAGGTTAGTGAATCGACAAATCGAAACACAATTTTGCCCCGGTGAGGATAAACATTTCAAGTGGCAGTTTAGAGAATCGTCAAAACGAAACTCAATTTAGCTACTTGAAAGTAATTGGAAATTACTGACTTATCCTCAGCCTAGTTCTCAATATATAAATATGTTGGTTCAATGACTTCAATCGTATCATTTGTCACCATTAATTGAAAGCTGTTGTTTCCAAACTCTCTTTGATTTTCTGCAATTTCCATGGCTGAGTTCCTCACTTGCTTCTTACAACCACTCACCTTGATCATCCTCAATGTATCGATTTCTCCAAAACAAGAAGGAATCTTCTTAAGTCTGGTGCATTTTTGCAGGACAAGATCCTCAAGGCTGGGAAATGGGGTGTCGTCACAGCTGGAGGCATCTATCTCTTGAAGACCATATAAACTATTCAATTTGAGATGCATGAGTTTTGAGAAGTCCCCATTTTCAAGTCTCCAAATCTTCCCCACACATGCAGAATGAAACAATTTAAGAACTTGAAGATTGGGAAGCCTTTTCCCGATCATAGACAAAACACTATAGGGAATACGAGTAAAAGACAGACTCAGCTTATTAAGATTCTCAATCTTAGCAAAGCTCAAAAAGTTTGGCATCCAAGTTCCCTCATATGAATTCACAGACATGAAGCCAGTACGACATACTCTGAGGGACTTCAGCTGGGTTAATGCAGATCCAATCATGGAAAACAACTTGAAAATATGATCTTCGGATATATAACAGCTCAACTTTCTAACATTGACAAAACTCCGTAGAAACTCAGCTGTTTCACGATCATATTTGTCAAGGTATAGTTTACCAAGTGTTACAATATCAGATGCTCCTCCAAACAAATCACTAGAGCTTTTCTTATCAAAACCATCCAAGTTGAGATGACCAAAATCAATCGCAACATGTCGTAAACTTTTCATACTCCACAGAGATAAAGGTAGCAGAGTATCTCCAAGCCATTGAATGATGAGAGTTTGCAACTTGCACAAATTAGCTATTTCTGGTGGAATACCTACAATACTCCCCCGGCAGTGTAGTTTCAAGTATCTCAGATAGATATTAGACAATATAACTTCAGGAAATTCATACACTTCATATTCCAATTCCAACTTCAACACGGTGAGAATTTTGAAGCTCCAAAGAATCGAAATAGAAGATTCTATACCACGATGGTAGGAGTTGTTTGACCACAGAAGAGACTGAAGTGGACTTTCTGCTACATCGCTAACAATGGGATTTAAATTGATGAAAGGGTCACTTATACCAATCCGAAGCCGATGATGATTGTATTTGATAGGCCCACTCTTAGAATTGATAAAGTGTCCATCTTCCCCAACAATTACATCACTCTCCTCTGCCCAGTTTACAAAATTATTCTCTTTGCATTTCTCCAAACACAAGTCATATAGTAAATCATGAACATTGCATCTCTTTATCCTGCACATGCTGCCTTTTTCAGTCACAACTACTAGGCCCCGAGAAACAAGATCATTTAAGTACTTTGTGGCCAAATCTTCATCTGAGGATTTCGCCACCCCATCCAGATTGATAAACCCTTCACCGATCCAAAGTAACTTCAATTCCTTAGCTTTAACTTCTTCCCCTCTTTGAAATGCTCCAAAATAGAGAAAGCATGATTTCAAATGATATGGTAAATACCTGTAACTCAGCTTCAATACCTTTCCGCAACCTTCATCAGCAAGGTATTCTTTCAAATTTTCTGCCACCTTGATCCACGAATTCAAACTTCGTTCAGTTCTTCCAAGTACAGCTGCAATCAAAACCACGGCTAGAGGCAACCCGTTACAATAGCTTGCAATTTCCCTCCCAATTCCTACTAATTCTTCGCTTATATCCTCAGAACCGATAATTTTCTTCATCATCAGATCCCAACTTTCCTCATCAGATAATAATGGTAGGGGATGAGAAATCCACATTGAATCTACTTGTGAAACCAGATCATGAATTCGAGTAGTGAACAATATTCGACTCCCATTCTTATCGTCTGGAAATGAGAATGCAATTTTGCTCCATGTGTCAGCATCCCAGATGTCATCCATAACAATCAAATATCTTTTCCCTTTTAAACTTTTCCGAACCTTGTCAGCTAAATCATGCATTCCGAATTCCATAGCATCATCGTCTCCGCCTTCATTAGACTGAATATGGACCAATAACTTGGTAATTGGGCAATCTTTAGAGACATAGCACCACACAGCTTTTTGAAAGTGATATCGGATGATAAGATCATTATAAATTCTCTTCGCCAAAGTTGTCTTACCTTGGCCGCCTGATCCTGAAATGGAGATCCCCGTGAGAGACTTTTGTCCTCTTGTAAGCTCATTTTTTATTACTCTTTCATCCTCAATAAATCCCACTGAAACAATTTCAATTTCAGAAGTGGTACCTTGTGGTCTCAAAGCATCAGTTTCCTTCAATTGATCACCAAGCTTTCTCTCGTGGTGCAATTGTTCAACTCCAACTAGGTAATCATTGATATCCTTCTTCAAATACTTCATCTTTTCTATGCAAAATCGAAGAGCTATGATGACATACCAAGCAGAAAAACATCTCAAATGAGAGAGCTTGATGAAATAATCTGCATTATAAACCATGTTGATAATGTCCATCCAAACATCCTGAATCTCCCCTTGCTCACCATCTTGTAGAAACTCCACCATGTTTTCAAAAACAGGCATAAGTGATACAAGTTCTATTTGGAGTAGTTCATATAGAGGCTTTAAAGAAGGTATCAAATTATCCTCATCTTCCAAAAACTGCTTCAGAGTTGCAGTCAGGTAACTAAGGAACGCAATGACATTATTTTTTGGAGACCAGATCTGGGATGAATAGGGAGTCACCAGATACAACTCTTGGACAATCACCTGGACTGCATCAATCTCCAACAGCAAATCAGAAAAGTTAGCATTGCATAACCCCCTTTCCATTTCATTAGAACAGATCGAGTAAAAGAGAGGTCGAAACTTATTGATGGCAGCACAAACATGGGACCAAATCATTCCTATATCCTCAGACCCATCATCAGGTGGGTACAAGATAAATGACAACAAGAATAACAACCCCTCATGAAGGATTCCAGTGGCACCTTTCATATGTACAGCATAATTTTCAAGAAGATCAAGATGAGACGAGAGAAGTTGAGGAATATTTGTAGATTTCAAGTGGGATGATATCACTCCTGAAATACCGAAAGGCATAGTTATGTGCAACAAACCAAAAAGCAGAGTCTCCATAGCTGAGGCCGAATTTTCATCTTTGGCATCACTCCAGTATAGGTATGTAAGACATGAGATGCGAGTGAACCAAGTTCGAGCACGAGATATGAATTCATACTTCTTCGCTGAGACAAATGGCACTGCACATTCCTCCAATTTACACTGAATCAAGGTCATTTGTTGCTCAACCACAGAAGCAACCAGGTTGGAGTTGAGTAATGCCTTGAGATTACGTAGAATAAGTTCAATGAAAGAGGCAGTGTCTCTTCCATATTTAAGAAACGCCTTTTGGTTGGGTGGGCAAGGCGTACACTTATAATCAGCACTGCCTAATAAAAGAATGCAAACATCTTTGGCCAGTGGCCTAAGCTGCCCATCAATTGTTTTCTCGAAATCATACATCTGCAATTCCAAATCTTGACATTGCTCTGAATAGTCATAACTTAGGCAGTCGGCTACAAACTCTTCAGCTATTTGGTTTAGTTTCGTAATCATATTTTCCGCGGCAAGGCACAAATGCCAATCGCATTTAAGATCTTCCCAATAACCTAGACCCCATAAAAACATTTTAAGAAATCTAATCTCCTGCCTCAGCATCTCTATAGACCTCTCCAAGTGTTCATACCACAGGAAGTATTTTTGCTGGTACAATATATCAAGCACAGTGTCCAGACAGGTTTCATTGGTTGTCCCCTCCATTTTCTGTTTCTATGTTCAAACCTCGATGGGTTATATGATATGTGCACTAGAAATTGAGCCTAGTTTCAAAAAAACAAAAGAAAAGGTTCAATTCATCGTAGCTAATTGAGCCCATAAATTACTGAGAAAGAAATTGAACACAACCAAGAAATAATGACCCTTGTATGACTAGCAAGGAGAAGTGTACTCCCTCAAAGCCATGGTTTAGTGGTTAGGTACCAAGAGTTCAACTTAGATTCATTTTTACAGTAGCAGTGGAGCATATACTATCACAATCATACTCTATACATGGTAGAGATATATATATATACTATCACAATCATACTTCATCCAAACTGGGCAAGCAATTTGCAGTCTCCAATCTAGCAATCAACAAAACATTTAAAGAGGAGACATATAGGTGTGTACGTACCTTGTTGACCCAATCCAACTCAGAAACATTGATTATTTGGAAAGATTTATCTGATCAGTTTCTTTGAAATGAAATCTGACCCGGTCGGAACTACAATTGTTTGCACGAAATAACATTAGTAATTTAGTATTACGAACTGACTCTCTCAATATGAGAACTGCAAAATTTGCCAATTATAATTTCATGGTGATGAATTAAGATAATTACCTGGTTTTTATGACCATCGACAAGCTTCTTTTTTTCCTTTTTTTTCTTAGAGCAAACTGTTATTTAAGCAGGGATAAAACAAAAAGGTTGAAAACAAATACGTGGTTTTTATCAAGTTGCAGAGTGAAAAATAGCTATTAGCATGAAGAAGAAGAAGAAGAAGAAAGGAAGAGGATGCATGCAATAAAGTCAACTCTTAGATGAGAGCATCAATTGGGGCAGGTGTTTAAAATATATTACCTCTGTATAATAACGTTATTTTGAAGAGAAAATTATGGGACCTAATCAGATACTACAAATGTTTACTGTAAACTTAAATAATCGAGTTAGTCAGCTAATTACATGTATGAGACAGTCCCAGATTCATTAATATATGATGGAATTATGCAATTCATTATAGACTCAAAGCACAGCCTCAGCACCGACTTAGCTCTTCCACCGGCATCAAAATCAGTCAGTTCTGAATCATCGGCTGTAGATTAATAGATAAAATAGCTTTCACACATGCACTTTCAGTATGTGTTTTTCCTTTCTACATTTTCTGATTCCAGAAGATCATATCCCTGCACTGTTTATACTTTTCGCGGCGACTTCATCTTCGGTCAATGCGAAAAACCATCCGGAATATACACGGTTGATGAGGATGGTTTTGCACGATTCTGAGCATTCAAGCTTGATAACTGCCCCAGAGCAGCTTGAACGGAATTATCTAACCTGGAGGCTGGAGCAGAGCTATGGTGACAGTTCTCAAGGCACCAGCCTCCATCACAGTATCTTACTTTCACCTTGTTCCAGTTATAGATATCCGTGTATTCAAAAGTGAACGCTATAAACATCAAACTTAAATTAGTCCAGTGCACAAGACATGACACGGTATTAATCAATAAGTGCATGATACCTAAATTGAGTTTTGGTTTGTTGCTTAGCATTCCTGCAAAAGCGACTAATGTTTACCATCTGTTTAGAAGATCCTAAACGAGTTTTGATTTACTGAATAATTTGTCACATCATAGCATCACCTCCCTGAGATGCAAATTATTGTAATATAATTAAATGAAATCTTCTGGAGCAACCTTTCACTTATTCTTTAGCTAAACAAGTAGCTAAAATTCTTAGCAGCTAGCATTTCAGAGGGCATAGACAAAGACCCAATAACTTCAATATGCATCTAAAACACACCCACACATACATACACAAACTGAGATAAGTTACTAAAATTCAATCTCCAAATCTGACGGACAAAAAACATAAATTTGGCAACTTTATGGATCCTACAATAGACTAACATCCATATGAACCAACCAACAATTGACTCCAGCTCCAAATCCCATGTCCATATGATAAACAGATGGACTTTCGTCCAAGCAAACTGAACTCAAAAACCAACACATTGATTGAAAATCAAATCTTTAGATGATAAGGTATCACTCTAAAAACACATCCAAATTAAGAAAATAAACATGTTGATAAACTAACTAACCTACTCTTTTTGCTACTGCTCTCTCAACATAAGCTATGCCAGCATTGAGAAGCCCTCAACTTTCGCCAAAACGAGCAATTTGCAGAGACCGTGCGTCTCAAACTGAACTTTCGATAGCATGGATATAGCATTATGGGCTTCAATCTGCAAAACTGAATCAAAGACCAATTCTGGAGTCATTTTATGAATGTAGAGTGCAAGTTCTGCCATCTCATAATGACAATGAGACAATGGTATTGAAACTAAAGGGATGTGCAAGGGAGTTTTTTTGTCTATAAAGACTGACGTAGGTTTTTGACAAATTATCAGATTTGCTGATAACAAATGTTGCACAAAATCAAAGGTTTTGTTCAGTCTTAATCAACTAGATAAAGTGAGATTAACCATGAGACAAAAACATCAGTAGAATCACCGTATCCCAAGAGTAACCTAGTGAGAACATATCAACTAAGACTAGAACTATGCATGCCCACGCAAGAGCCAAGGCTGGACAAAATATCATTCTCTTTCATGCTGAAAAAAGACTCCAGCTTTTCATCAGCCCCACATAAAGAAGCAATGCATATGAGATCTCATTGTTGACAAAATAAGTTTTACTGGTGAGATGAATGTAAGTTTTTGTGTGAAACTAAAACTAGCATCATACACGTTTGAAAATGAGATCCTGAGAGACAAGCCACCACTTCATAAGACTACTGCTGTGGTTCTTAAGGTCAGGAAATGTAATCATATCAGAAATACAGGCAGAGTCGGTTAGAAGCATTACTAACCGATCAATGCCAATCCCCAGAAGAACAGATATTACGTATTGCTTTAAAAATATGAATATTATTTTTCAATTTTCAAAACCCGCCTTTTAGGACGCAATTGTTCTTGATACACAGTAGTTAAAAAGATAAATATATGAGAGCAGCAACTCATGTGCATACATACCAGTCACTTCATACCATGGTGGGTTTTTACTTATAAACAGTTCAGCTCACCAACTCAATAGTAATCACATGCATTATACAATAAAACCTTACTGCATTTCAGAAATACTAGATACCTTGAACTGTATGTTATACAGTCTTTGCCAGGATTAAGGGTATTTCAGTTCAACAAAATCAGAATCAACCTCTAAAGTATCAGTACAAAGTACACATCAACCTAAGATACTTATTACACAAACTGCAAATTAAGGTGTACGGTAAATACTAGACAGCGTTCATATATATCATCCAATAACTATTTCCCAAAATCTTTTATTCTATCAACTTCCACAGTTTTAGCTCTTGAAATTTCCAAGTTTCTCCTTATCAACTTTCCGCATACAAGTACAAATCAAATTTATGTCTTGTTTATTCCAAGTATCTCCTCATTGAAACACTATTAAGTGATCTTCTTAGATTAATTGGTCCATTCATGGTTTTGCAGAGGAGAGTCTTCATTTTGTCCCTTTGGTTGACTATCATTTTCAGATATTAAGAAAGCAGACACAAAGAAGCCTAAGATGATTTCTTGGGTTATGGCTGTTTGGCCCTGCCCTTGAGGAGGCTGAAGTAGCTGATGTACTAGGAGACTCGTTGGAACTTTCCAGGAATGTTCTGCACACACCTTTGTCTTTTCACACAAAGGCATCATTACATGAGTAAAAAGATCAAACAATTTGAGCAAGCTGATTACACAGTAAGAAAACCTAAGTGCACAATCAGTATGATGTCAATAAAATAAATTATTCATCATTGCTTCTTTCATAACATCACACTATAACAGATATGGAGAAGTGCATTTAAATTGACGACGACTATCAGGCTGCACAATGCTAGGTGACAGGTAATAATTAAGCTACATAGGGATATAGTAATCAATAACAAATACTTCTAGTTTTCTCTCTAACAATTCTAGCTGGGAAGCATTTCTACGAGTACCTGTCCATAGAGCACAAGTACATGATCTTGTATAAGGTTACCCAAAGCCAAGACTATGCTGCACACATGCTCACATGCTTACATAGATACAGGATGTGCAACACTAACACCTAGTGAGCCATATGAACTTCTAATAACATAAAATCTATGTCTTGATTAGTCCGAGTCTATTTAAAGATATTCTTGACTTAATTATATCCTAATCCATACAATGCCACTCATAATTCCGCCTATAAAAAAACTATAATTCAATCAAGAGACGTCAGATGAATTTTGTACAAGTACACTGAAGAATTCCAAAGCAAGATAAAAAATTTAGCCATGATATACAGACCCTTAATCAAAACCGTTCACAATTAAGGAGTCTAGATCACACAAAAAAATTACAAAACAAACTCTGATTAAAAGATGCACAAGAAAGAAATATTAATTTTACAATTTGAAATAACTCAAGAGCATCCAGCACATACAACTATGATATCACGGATAATTTTGTCATTTCATAATCAATTTTAAATTAAAAGAACCAAATTCACTGTTCACCTTCGTTATTCTTCACTACCACCGCACTAATAAACACCACCAATTTAAATTAGTTTTGCCCATCCTTAATTTCTTTCCACAGACTGAAGATTGCACCCAAGACGTTATCACCGGAAAGAATACATAAGCACGTTAACGAGTATCAGTCACAGTAAATAGTACAACAGACTGTTGTAAGCTACAGAGAATGTGGAAGGAAAATGTCCTGAATACCAACACAAAATCACAATGGCTTTATCATTTCAGTATTGAGATACAGACAAAAATGAATTAATCTAAGAATTTATTTCCGAAGATTATCGAATGAAGAGAAAAAGGGGAGTCAACAACACCTTTAGCATTGAAGTAAAACTTTGTGTATTTTCTTTCCGATGCTGCAAATCTACAGAAGCAGATGATTGTCAACAACACCTTTAGCATTCATTTTGGGACAAGCAACACAAACTCAGAAATAGGAACGCAAAGTACACCAAAATACTAGTAAGCACGCCAGACATAAAAGGTAATTTGTCTACTGGAGAGAGAAACTGGAATTTATCGGAAAGGCAAGACCCAAAGGCAGCAGCAGCAGGCAAGGCAGAAGAGACTGATAAAATAAGCACCCAAACAGAGAATGACATTTTTACCCCTTTAAAATGGATGGAAAGGTGAGCTTAAAGGAGGATTTTAGCAGAGTGGTGCATTTTGAATCGAAAATGAAAGTATGGTAATGCGTTTTGGCATTTTTAAAGTAACGCCCATAGCTGTAATGTTTTTTGGGATTTTCCAAAAGGAAGAGATTATTAAAACCATATTATCCTAGAGGTGCATTACATCTACCTTCCTTGGATTCTGGACAAATTACAAATTGTACAGTAACTCTTCTCATGGTTTAGTTGTAGTCCCTGGGCAGAACAGACAACGATAAACTTAGTGTCAATAAATTAGCGCAAAATTTCATTTTCCTTTTTTGCAGTGATTTTTTAATCACTTTGTTCATTCAGACATTCACTAATATTCGATGGTCATATCACTTGTTTGGGTGTCGCAATCAAGAAACTGTACCAACAAAAGCCATACTAAAACTGTACCATAAAATGTAATTAATCGTACAGAGTTCAAATGTTGAGAGACTAAAATTATCAATTTGGTTTCAATTTATAAACATAAAAATTGTTCTTAACTCTTGAAATAATTAGTTACAGTTTATCAGATATGTTCTTTAGTTTAAGCAACTAAGCATCTTTTATTTTATCTTAACTTTTCCAATTGTAATTTAGCAAAAACTCAGAGATTAATTAGTAATTTGACGAAAACTCGAAAGCTCAATCCTATAATCATATCATTAAAATATCATTAACTTATAAGCCCCTAAAATAAATAAAAATTACAAGATATACTTTTCTGACCTGGAAATGGGACTGAATGAGAAAGGCCCCCAACTTTCTTGCCAAGTAATGTTTGGGAAAACTATCAATGGCCTCACGAGCACCATGTCAGCCTCTTCCCGAGATCAATCTTCTTAGACCAAATCGAATACCTAGAATGCATTTACACATGAATCAAATTCCAGTTGCAAAAGCAACATAATAACAGAAAAATATTCAGCTACAAATCGAAGAATTTATATTCGAATAAACCCAAAAAGAAGAGCCTTAGGCATAGAGGTAACCTTCATGAACTTAAAATAAGATGAATTTATAAGTAGTAAGTATATCAGTTGTGGAAAAAATAATCCCTCGTAATTACAACCATAAACACAGTCAGTCCTAGAAAGTTCAATTTTGTATTTACACAATATTATATTTATGTTCTCCGGAGCCAATAGAAACACTGCCATGAAAAGAGCTACACTGCTACACTGCTACTTGTATTATGTGGAATATAATAATGAGTGTTTCAGGAACTGCAAGGGCACATCTTGTGAAGATTTTTTCAGCCACATCCATCATCCCTTGAGAGTTCTGAATAACATTCAAGTTACCATCATCATTGATAGATTACAAAGAGTATATTTTAAACTTTATGCTTGAGCCAATGAAACTCTAGAATCAGATATAGCTTGACCAATAAAAAGTGGAAACAGGAATCTCAAAATAAAGCACGTGCACACAACAAACTTGTTCCATGAAAGGTAAACATAAACTTACAGTAGCAATATTACATGGCATCTATTATAAAAGGTTTAAATTCTGACCAGAAAGCTCACTATTAAAGCTATCAGGTTCGCCGACCAAAAGATTAAAAGGAACAGAAAACTCAGGAACATTCTTTTCAAATGAATCTCTTTTGCAATCCTATGGTAGAGATCTCTTCCAAGAGAGTTATGAAAGAAAATTCATAACTTATTATTCAATAGTATGAAAGGAAATTCATAACCATCATAAGGATGTGAAAGGAATCTAGTAATGTTCCCGAGAATGAAGAACTAGCATCGAGTAACCTGAGTATCATCTGTTACATCTCTAAGTCAACTAATCAATTGAGTAAAGCTGAGACAGTGATAAATTAAGACCAATACCATGCTTGTGGTGGTTTACAAATTCATGAATACCTAATATTGGTAAATTATGAAAGATGTAATAACAAAATCATGTTAACACAATCTGTTAGTGCACACACTTAAAATTAAATCACCCAAATGTCTATACAATAAGTGAGTAAATAAGCCAAATAATCATGAGCATCATGTATAACAGACCTGAATTGTACCTATCCCTTAGCGTCAAACAGGCTAGCTTTCCAAACCACATTACCAATAGTCTCTGCAAGAGCACCTACCACCCTCAAACCTGTGAAATCTAACTCTGTCCCTCACTGATATCACCCGGTTCAAGAGTTTCGATATGGTCTTCATCCAGGCATGGCAATCTGAACAAGTCCTAAGGTTCTTGGATATCTGTATTTCAGATCCAGGACTTGTTTTCAATATCCCATATGCTAAAGCTAATCTCTCACTGTGATATCTCAAGTTCTCCTCTTTTTCTTCCTCAGTCACATCCATCAAAACCAAATCCGTGTCAGCGATATACCCCTCCATTTTCACTCTACACGTCAATGCTTCCAAGACCTTATATATCTGGTTAGCTTCACGATGTGGCTTCCTAACAGCACTGAACTGGTGAACTACACCACTGATTTCTAGCCAACTTTTCCCACTACTTTTACGAACTCTTTTTTCCTTCATCATATACCTAATTGCCTCAGAACTGTCCCAGTTCTTAGCTGAGCAGTACACATTCGATAGCAAAGTATAATCCCCGCTGGACAGATGTTTTATCTTTGAGATTGCAACCTCAGCCAACTCATAGTTCTTATGTGTTCTGCAGGCACTAAGTAGCGCTCGCCATGTGATGATGTCAGGTTCAACCGTCATTTCCCTAATGACTCCATAGGCTTCTTCTACCAGCCCGGCTCTGCTTAAGAGGTCAACCATTGCCCCGTAGTGCTCAAGTTCAGGATCTATGAAGTAATCAGTGCTCATCATATTAAACAGTTCACGAGCCTGCTCAACTAATCCACAGTGACTACATGCAGTTAAAATCCCAACAAAAGTTATCGCATCAGGTGAAATGTTCTCCTCTTTCATCATTCCAAATATCTGAATAGCGTCAAAACCAAAGCCATGAGCTGCATATGCATTAATCATCGCATTCCATATAGAAACATTATTCCGCTTAACAGCATCAAAAACTTCCCTAGCAATCCTAATATTTCCACATTTTGCATACATATTGATCAGTGCAGAAGCTAATATATAATTCAACTCAATACTTTTCTCAATCATCGTACCATGTACCCATTTGGCTTGACAGATTGCTCCAAGCCTAGCACACGCAGAAAAGGCAGATGCATATGTGTATTCATCTGGTTCAATTTCTGTTTCCAACATCTCTCTAAAAGCAGCTAGCGCATCCTCATATCTTGCATTTCTAACAAACCCCGCAATCAGTGAGTTCCATGTTACCACATCCTGAGAAGATAATTTGTGAAACATCTTCTTGGCAAGACTAATCTCACCACCCTTCATGAAATCCGAGATCATCAAATTAGCAGAGACCACTTCAACATTCTTGTTACAAATTTCTTCCAGCAATTTATACGCAGAATCTTTACATTTACTCACAGAATATACACACATCAACAAAGATATCAATGATGTACAATTCTCATACCCATTCTTAACAATTGCAGCATGTGAGGCACCTGCAGTTCCTATATTCGGAGCGGATTTGCACACTTCCAGCACCCGCAAAAACCCTTCATAGCCTAATGATCAAATACATTAAATATGAGGGAAACTAAATACGTT